>LOJH01005462.1:5951-34119 GCA_001685095.1 Ellobius talpinus | reverse complement strand
GTCAGGCCCACTCCATTAGATGCAACCCATGCCTGATGTTGTTTGGATGGTCAAGAACTTGAGAATAGATAGGTCAGGGACCTACGGGAAAAACAAACACTACTGTTCTGTTAAAGGAACATTATCAATGAAATGACTCTTAATGACATTCTGCTATTCTCATAGGTCAGTGCCTTGCTCACCCATCATCAGAGAAGCTTTCCCCTGCAGCAGATGGAAAGAGATCCAGAGACCCACAGTCAGACAACAGGCAGGGAGTGAGAGACCTTGGATCACTCAGTTCTGAAAGGGATGACTCCATCAAATCCCCCCCTTCAGCTCAGGGAACTCTGCTGAAGACGAAGTAGAAAGAATGTAAGGGCCAGAGGGGTTGGAGGACACCAAGGAATCAAGGCCTTCTAGACACAACAGGGCTGGCACTCATTTGGACTCACAGAGACTGTGGCAGCATGCCCAGGGCCTATACTGTCTGCAGCAGATGGGATCCTAGAACTGAATGGAGAAGCGGACACATGCCCTCAGCCCTAACCCAGACGTTATCGCCAATTTAGTTTTCATTTGCAAATGAAAAATTAGTTTTCTCCAAAGGTGTCCCACTGGGGAAATAAGCCACTCTCAAGGGTAAGTGGCATGCCCAACAGTAACTAACCAACAGAAAGTGAACTCAGTGGCTTCTTTGAAGGTTCTTGGTCTCATAATATTAAGTCAAGGCTTTTGTTCTAACTTCCAGGTCCTTTGCATATATTATAATATATACATGCATGCGTGTGTGTACACACACACACAAACACACACACACAAACACACACACACACTTCCAGTTTTTGGGTTTTTACATGATTTCTGTGTGTACTGTGTGTGTCTCTGAATCTGTATACATTTCATGTACTTTTTCTTTGGCTTTTTTTCCTTGTTTGATTGCTTTGTTATATTCCTATTTGTTTTGGGTTTTTTTGTAATCAATCTCATTTTATTTTACTATTATTCTTGAGATGCTGGTATATTTTCTAATTAGAGACAGAAAGAATAGATCTGGATGAAAGGGGATGTGGGAAGGAACTGGGAAGAGTAGGAGGAGGGGAAGTTAATCAGGATATATTGTACAAAAAAATCCATTTTCAATAATATAAAAGAAACTGACCTGTGATCACAGAGTTTCTATATAAGAAAAGGGAAATCTTTTTGAAGTGGTCTTTATTTCCTTTTGCCTATCAACCTTTCAAATTAAATTTTGTTAACCCTGTAAATCCATAGATTTTACAAATCTACAGTTCCAATTGATTATAGTAAAAAGTAAAATATTATTGTGGGTTATATTTAACCTGGCATTTATTCAGACTTTATATTTGGACAACTACTTTTAAGATCATTTGGGAAACTTGACCACAAGAAACCTGTCCTCCCGCCCCCATCCCATCTCTCCTCTCTCTCTCCAGCTCATCATTTTGTTATCTGTTCTAGAAGTTTCCTGTGTTTGAAGATAAGTATTCAGTTCTTATTACATTACATAATTTATTTAGATTGTCTTTGGAAGATTTACGTAGCAGTTCACAATGCGGTTGTGAATGTCATATAGAAACTCAAACTAAATGTCTCTTATGTTTATTAAATTTATTAAATCTTTCTCAAAGGAATGGATCACCCACTCCCCTTTGAGCCAGCAAATACCTTAAATAGGCTTCTCTGCCTTGTTCCACCAGGCACTGTGGGATTCTGCCTAAAATGCTGTCTTTGCCAGCCACTTTTATACCCTCATGTTCAAGCAGCAAGAATATGACCTTGCTGTAGTACTTACAATTTTTCTCCCTAGTTATATGGATTTTGTTTCAGTGTGCAAAAACATAAATCATTTATTTGTTCTGCGTGAGAGAGGAAAAGAGAGGAAGTACAGAGTTAATCCACATTCTTTTAAAAAGCCTATGAAATGTAGTTTTTCATTAGATTGTGTAAAATTCTTGCTTACTTAAGCTAAAGGGGTATGGAAAGTCATAATTACCCCGTAGTAAGCTACACGAGGGCTTTTGGAAGAGTTAAAGTGCGGTATTATTTACAGAAGAAGGTAATATTTTCTGTGTTTTCCAGCCTCAATTTGTCTTGTGGTTTTAACACATTACATGTTATAATGTAATCTATGAGATAGAAACAATACCTCGAGTCCTAATTAAATTAAAAGTAATTACCAGTTGTACAGACAGGGCTTTCAATTGAGCAGCAGGAAGTTGATATTTTGTCATCCCCAGTTTATCTCCATGCAGTGAGCACTATTCTTTGTACCCATTATTAATGGCATTTTCTCGACGGTCATGAAGAGTGTGGGAAATAAGGAGCAAGAAAGAACAAAAGAGAGAGAGAAATTACAGGAGGCTCAGAGCAAGACGGAGACCGAGAGGGGACCTTTTGTTGTTTTTCTTCACTTAGGAAATGGAAGATCTGTCACACGCTGGGGGACCCCACTTCTGCCCTTCACTCACCTGGCAGAGAAATGTTTGCCAAGTCCACGGTCAATAGCACATCCTAGTTCTTCCTAGCCACAAACAGAATTCTCCAAAGAGAATCTCGCATATTCTGTTTTCAGTTTGGTTTCTGATGTGAGAGGTTTTCCATTTTCACGAGGAGGGAAAAATAGTTCCAGCTCCCAACAGGAATTTTATTTGAGAAAGAGAGGCAAATGGCAATATATAAAGATGTCATACTGTCAAGTTTTTTTATTCTGCTTTTCAATTGGGCATCTTTTAACAATTGGAAGCAATGCCATTTTCCCACCAGGAGACGGAGTGCAGGCTTTTTTGAGAGCGTTTACAGGGTGATGTCCATTTGATTGACTGTTATCTTGCTGGCATGCTGCTGCTACAAATATGAGCAATTATTGAGAAAGCAGTCAAATTAAATTTTTATAACTATAAAACTGCATTTTACCTTAGGGGCACAGCTTCCTGCCTATTTCTACAACCTATTTTCTATGCTTTATATTAAATCTAAACAAATGAATGTTTACCAGTATTAATATTTTCACATCATATGCCAGTCTGTGCCCTTTCTCCCAACAACTTTTTGTCTTCCTAAGAAAGTTCTAGCATTGAGTTAAACTTTTCTGATGTATCATGAGTCATTTTGGATGGGCTTTTCTTACTAGGTTCCTTCCTCATCGCTAATATCAGACAAAAGCCAATGATTGGCTGGCAGGAAATAGAGTTTGAAAATTTTTAGGTCACCCTTACCAAGGTTTTAAAGCCTAACACTACCCAAAGCCATAGCCAGCTAGACATTAACATCTGTTTTCGATGGCAATGACATGTTGTACCCCTCTCCTGTGTCCATGGCCAGCATTGCTAAGTATTTATTGGCTCTGAGTAGCCATTTGAAATGAGTTCAGTTGACACACAAGCTACACGATGTCTGACTGCAGCCAACATAGATATGTGATCTTTGTGATGCTGCTGCCTGGTCAGCCTAGGATCTTGATGGTTCTCACCATCTACAGCCACACTGGGAAGCCCAGATCTCCAAATAGTAATCTCATTTGAATCACCAGGCCTTGTTATTCAATTTTACTTGCCCTTCAGATACAGCCCAAGACCTCCCCGCTTCATGTAACACGAAGTTTCCTCAGATAGTCCAGACCACACTGACTCTTCTTCTCTGATGCTATGACCTTGCCACCAGAGTGGCCATTTGCTTTGATTATTTTTGGACAGCCAAAGAGCTGCCTGTTGTCTTGGTCTACAATCTGGCTATTGCCACCTATTTCTGTTCAAAGAGTCCCAAGGTGAACAGTATAGTATATCCTTATCCATAGCCTGTGGTTTATATTTGGCTTCTTCATAATCTTCCATCTTGTATGACTCAAGCTGTCTTATGAGTTAATATTATCTAGTGTCTGGACTACTGGGGAGCCTATCCATAACCTCATGGATATCTCATATCAAAATTCTCAGGGATATTGCCAGAAGGCCTCTGTAGATAGACGTTCTTGGAAAGTCCTAATGGTATAGTGTTTTCTAGGGCTCTGCTTAGATGCTTGGTTCTGACTTGTAGTCTGCTCAACCCAGCTCAGTCTTATCAACTATCACGTCTTTGTTATTGAAGTCTTGGATCACCTTCATCAGGAAGGCATCTACAGAACCTGACAACACTAGCTACTGCACCCTTACCTTTCCAGGACTTGCTGAACAAGTTTGTGACTTAGTGAGCATGGAGGTCATTTTGATAAAAGGAGTGATTTGACCTGTGCTAACCCTCACCTGACATTAAGTGCCTGGATTTTGTAGGAAAGCATAATATTAATGCATTAAAAATGGAAATCCCAGGTGATGTAATTAGGACTAACTTCTCACTTACAGAGGTTAAGAGCTTTCTTGTTCTGATGCTGAGGTCTCCTCTGGTCTAAAATTGGGCAGACTACAATTAAGACATTTCCCAATCCGTTCAGTGATATTTTCTGGCAGGACAAAAGAAAACCTAACCAGGTAAGTGGTGCGAATAGGGGTGAAGGTAGCAATTCTTAAGAGTCCCCGCAGACTCTTAAGGGCTAGTGATAGCCATGTTCCTGGACAGTATTCACCATCCACAGTGCTCATAGGAATCAAGTGACACTAAGGATGCCCACTGCTACTGCTTTGACCTGACTGCACTAGCCTTTGTTGGCAGAAATGTTATGATCGTGTTGTGGCCGCATCCTCAGGTCTGTGTCATGGGGACAAGGAAAAATGGTGGGGAGAAAAAAAACCCTCAACCCTTTGTTTTTTTGATTAAATTAAAACAATTACTTCTTTTGGAATAGAGTATGAAGAAGATTTACAGAAAACCATTTATTAATCTCAGGGATAATTGCCAGTTTGTACCTGGACTAGTTTTTACAAAGTTGAAGAATACAAGGACATAAAATGTTTACTTTTAGAATTAATTTTTGTTATTATTAGAGATACCTGTGTAATAGGCTGAGTGATATTTTATCTTCTTAATGATTATTCAGTCTCCACCTTTTCATCTATTCCATCCTGACATCTTTTTGTGATTTTTTTTAACATTTTCTGCCTTAAAATGTTCATGTCAAAGCCATGTCCAAAGTGAATGCCACCCTGTTCTTCAGGGGAAGGACTTTTTGAAATAGCCACTAATCTTCTGCATCATAAACATTTATTCAAACTGAAATGGCTTTGGTAAATGAGAAGAAAGAGAATGAAAGAAGTATAGGAAACAACTCGTGCCTTCTCCACAGTGCATTCCATGTAGCTGTGGGAAGAATATCTGTGTCTCTCCAGGGAGCAAATCCTACAGTCTCAGGCAGGGAAAGACAGTTTTGAATCCTGGCCAATGGCTGCCCACCTTTCTTGGACACCCGGAACAGGCCTAGGCAAATAATCAGCAGCATTTTTATCTCTCCCTGTGCTGAGCACTAAGCTAGGTGCTTTGGGGAAGCCTGCCAGGAGGTGTGCACATGGTGCATTGATACAGCTGCACACTCTATTCTCACTCTCAACTTATTCTCAGAGGTCTTCTTTCTCGGGAGAGCAGCTGGACAGGCTGCCTCTTCCTTCAGCAAAGTGATGCCAAGCGTTGGTTTCTGAAACAGGCCCCCTGATGCGTGCCTTTGTTTCCTGAGAGACCCTAGTTTCTACTACCTAGGAAGCCCCAAAATAGACCTGCATTGTTGAGCCACCAATAGATGCTTGGGATTTACTAGTACAGCAAATAAAGTTTATAAAAAAAAAAACAAACACCCAGAACTCCTCTAAATGCTCCACATAGCATTCTTTTCTTAACTAGAACTTTCTGGTTTAGACAGATCATAAAATTTAACACTGAGACAATTTATTTATTTCAAAATTACTCTGTGATTTATCTTAACGTATTACTTTGTTTAAATTCTTATGTATCCAGTTGCTGAACTATTTATTCTGGGATTGGTGCTTTTTACATGGCAGACTATATGCTTGTTGCTAGGAATAGAGTTAGTGAAGAGGCCAAGCACATTGTATTGTATTATGGAACTAAACACCATATGGAAATTCTGCACCGATGGCCTTTCAACTGCGACTTTCAGTTACACGAACGCAAGGTTATTTCTATCATTATGAATGTATGAAAGCAGGCTTAGTGGCATGCCTGGAATTCTAGGGATTGGGAAGCCAAAGGAAGTTGATTGTGGGTTTGAGGCCAGTCTGGTCTATAAAGAGAGAGACCCCGTCTCAGAAACCAAACAGACAAAAGGAGCCAAGCTAGCAAGCAAATAAGAATTTATGTATTGTCTGCCGTAGAAGAAGTGTGTGATGGTGCCTGCATCTCAGGGCATTGCAATGTTGTCTGTCTTTCTAAACGTAATTTAAATGATTGTGAACATGAAGTAGACATTAAAATAAGAAATGAAATGAGATGAGAGTTTGAAGCAGAAGAGAACAATTATAAAAGGGTAGGGGGTTTTCAAGGAAAGGATTTAGAAAAGCTTGAAAGAGGAAGCAGCAATTGAAACTAAAATAGCCTGTTGAGAAGAGCACCGAGGAGGAGGGGGTGGATGGCAAGACCGCCTTCCTGAGCCGAACAAACAGACCTCATCCCCTAACATTAATGGGCGTAAGGCCATTTTTATCAAAGGAAAAAATGATACAGATTGAGACCTAAATCTAAATGTGCAGGTAAAGGCCACGGGCATTTATTCAACCCTTTGGAAAACTGCGGACAACAATCCTTGTCTGTACTAGGAAGGAAGAGATTGGATCAGTCAGCCAGGCACAGCGGTTGCTATGTTAGAAAGCAGTAAGAGTCCAGCTAGTGGAAGTCGAGGAAGCTGGAAGAAGAGGAGAGTTTGGGAAGTGAATGAACGTGTGGCTGATACAACCCCCAGTCTAATTAGAGGCTGAGAGCAGGGGTCCTGCTATGAGGGAACCCAGAGGGCTGTTCAGAGGGCGCCTTCTAATATCCATGTCCCATGGCTGAGCCACAGATCGGATATTGCAAGCGTTAAACTCTCGATGCTTTGCAAAACAAAAACAAAACAAACAAAAAACCCAAAACCCTGACTAGTCACTGGCCAAGGTAACATCATAATGGAAATGAACTGAAGACAATCTAGAAACAGGAATATGACCCAATGACCCAAGCCGATTCACTGTCAATCACAGAACTAAGAATTGACCCCCAGTGGGAAGAAACGTCCTTCTTCTTCATTACTTTGTCAGAACCATGTGGTTGATTCTTTGCTGCCAACAAAGATAGCAAAGGTACATTTTAACCTTAGTAGTAAAAGGAATGACCAAGATTTAATGTGCAAGTGGTGTGTGCCAGGGCCTGCCTGCACGGGCTGAGGTGGACAGGGAGAACCGGCCATGGCTAGGGCCTGCAGGGGCTGAGGTGCACAGGAATGCTGATCCTGTAGCTCCTTCCAGAGATGATCATGATCCAATGCTAGCACTGTCTTCCTCTACTCATAAACTCTATATAGACAGAGATAATTGAAGCCTGATATCAAATTTGTGTGAGGTTATTTGCCCTGTTTTTGCTTGAATACCTGCCCCATACAGCAATCCTCATGCTAAAACAGAAAATGGAAAGGAATATACAGTAATTGCTAACTGGCTATTTGGTTCCTCTGAGTTCTTAGCTTCAAGGATTTATCAAAATATGTTATTTATTTTTTTTCTTCTGCATCACAGCCCAGAATTGCTAAATCCAGAAACTGAAGCATTTTGTGAAGCAAATCATTTCTGGGTGAATCAAAGCCCTTGGAACATTGCCCTAGGATTTTAAAGATAGCGTTTAATAATGAAAAATGTTTCCTTTTTAGAGGAAATCCCAATTTTTCAAGGCTACCCCATTCACTTCTTCTTGGTTTTGCAGGGTGTGAGATGTGATACCATTGTCCCACCTTTACCTGCAACAAGCCAGTGAAGGTGGAAGTCACCTGACCCCAAGTATGGCATTGCCTCTCTTTATCTCTGAGGGAATCTGAGGCTGGAGGCTGTTTCTCACCTGACCTGAGCTCCTAGAATTAGGCACTTCCTTTATTCCTCCTCTCTGGCTGCTCTTCCAGTTGCCATCTTAGGACAAGCAGCTGGAGCTGGGTTGATGTGCTGTGCAGTGGGCTCTCCTTGCGAGATCCTCGCGTTGACTAGGTCTGTGTTATTCTTGCTTCTTGCGCTCTGCAGCCCCGGCGATGGATCCAAGACGGCGGAAAAGGAGAAATGACATGTCACATAGTCAGACTCTAACATGAAGCTATAAATCCCGCAACCGGGGACAAGTTACATAATGCTCGGAGACCTCAGTTTTCTTATCTACAGTATGAGGGTAATGAAACCTACAGTCCAAAGCAGCCTGGGAAATTAAGCGAAGCAAAAGTGTAGAGCGTGTGGGAACTGACTAATAATCGGGACCAAGTGCTACTGTTAGCAGCGTGGTGGAGAATAACAATGAAAGTGGAATACCAACAAAGGGCATGCAGAGCTGCTGGGGAGACTCTGGTACAGGGTCTCTGGCTGGACCGCTTGCCGAGTCAGGAGATGCTCTCCCAGCCTTTGTAATACGCTCTGGAAGTTGACCTTCATTCCACAGTGATTTTACCTCTTACGAGCTAAAGGGCAGCGTGAAGCTACGCTAACCAGAAAGACACTTTCGATCCTCCTCCCTTCCGAGTTCAACCTATTTTTCAGAGGCCTAAGTTATCATTTTCTGTGGTGCCACCACCCCTGCCCCTGATCCTTTCCAACCATGGCCTCTTTTGTGTTGTATTAAGGCAGTATATTGCAAACCGTGTGCTGCTAAGCTGCTAATTCTCTGCTTCTCGGGGCTGTCGCGTCCCAATGAAATCGGGACTTCCTGGAGTATGAGGGACTAGAGTCCCTGCTTATCACCACTGTTGACCTTGTGTGGCTGAGCACAGAGAACAGCTAAACTAATTGCCATAATGAGATGAAAAGAGTAATAGCCTTTTCCCCCCCCCTTATACCAAACAAAACCCATTAAAGATGGGGATACATTTCTTTCCTTAATAGATAATAAATTTTATCTCAGCAACTGATGGATATTTATTTTTTTGCCTGTTAATTTTCTGCATTGCTTTCTTCTTCAGTCATACAGAGGCACAGATTTTTAACTGAGAAGGGACACTTTACAATCATTTTATTTAACTTTCACATCGGAATTGTGAAGCCCTTGCTCAACCCAAGTCTGTGGTGATAGCAGTCCGGTACCCTGAACTCAGGATATTCGAGTCCAGATCACTGGGCCTCTTTATCCTTCCCACAGAAGAAAATGACTTTCTTGTTTGCTGTTTTATGGGCATTTTCTCTGCCTTAGAACATCTCTTATTTACCCTTACTCAAATCTCTCAAGGAATTTACACATCTAAGATGAAAGATGTGCCCCAAACGAGGGTTTCTGATTGACCTAGAGTAAGGTCAGCTGGCCTTTTGCAGAGGCATTTACAGTAAGTACTCACGTTGCTTTGAGAAATCTTTTAAATTTCTAAAGTTGAGAAAGACATATTCTCATATATGCACATATATGCCAACAGACATTTGTTACATTTCCTCTTCTTACTAAGGACTAGCCATACCAACATTCTGGGCAGTTGTTTATCCCAGTATAACCAAACATGGTGCCAGAAAATCACCAGGGCAAATACTATGGGGGAGGTCAGAATACGTATTGGGGCAACTCAAAGTCGAAAACTTATATGAGAAGGAGCTAACAAGTCAGTGATTCTAGCCTCTGTGGTCCTCTTAGGATTCCTTAGTCAGTTTCTTTCCCCCTTCTTTCCTGTCTTGTATTAGAGATCTGTTACTATCTGGTAAATTGTTCCAAAATGTAATAATTTAAACACCAGTCGTTTATTACTTCACATGATTTCTGAGAGTTGAGAATCTGAGAGGCTGAGTCAGGTCTGGACCAGAGTATGGCAGTCCCGAGGTCAAGAGTTTAAGAGGACAGGCTGAGGCTTTGGCTCGTCTTGTCTTTGGGCTTTTTGTAGTGTTGCTGACCACCTGACTTTACTTAAATCAAATGATAAGAAGAAAAGAGGTGTGGGTGTGTGGAGCAGTCACTTAAACAAAATGGAAGCCACGTTGTCTGTTCCGACCCACACTTGGGAATGAAAACACCTGACTTCCGGACTGTTCTATTACTTCATTTTTGTCTGTTATAAACAGACACTTTCATCTAACATTGAAGTTTACTGTGTTTCATTAATGTTTATTTGAAGCCAAAATGATTTGTAGCTTCAAAATACTAGACAGTAGAGGGTGGTGTCGGGGTGCATGGCTAACGCACTTTGAAAGTAAAGATATGGAGCATGTGTTCTGGTCTTGAAAGATGACCAGGTGATTTATATTTTCATCAAACTGGTTTCTAAAAATTTAGAGAATCAGGCAACATCGAACTTTCCATAAATGTTATTGCTATTTCTAAATGACCTATCTGAGATTTTTGTTTGTTGTTTGTTTTTTGATCAGTGCATGCTTTATTGGTCCAAATCAAGAGCAGGAGCAGAGACAGGAAAGTGATATTGACTTGGATGCTGTGTGGACGGACACTCACAAGGGAGGACACCGTCTTCTATGAGCTTTGGCTTGACTATGGAGAGGGGACTTTACCTTGGTAAATTACAGGAGCATTGATTGCTGCCAGCTGTTTCTATGACTGATCCTGAATGGTAAAAACCTAGGCTTCTCCTCGTCCAACAGAATGAGATGAGTTTTTGGTGGGGCGCATGGGAGGACAGAAAACACCCTCAGAACTGGTTTGGGTCCTTTAAGTCTACACTCCAGTACTCTGGGGAACATGATTAGTGGAGTAAACTAGTATTATTAGTAGCAACAACCTGATGAGACTTTGCAGTTTCCATGGTAACTGAGCATCTCTACCTTCGCCATATCTCTAGTTCTGCAGAGTGTACCACAGGTCCACTCAGAATAACACCCTCTATTGTCTATGAAAAGACATTTTTGAAGTCTTAAATCTTTAAGGTCTCAAATGAAAACTTTGCCTAAAATGAAATTTTCTGTGGTGTGTGTGTGTGTGTGTGTGTGTGTTTGTGTGTATGTGTGTGTATGTGCATACATACATTCTCGGGCCTCATGTTCCTATTTCACCGACTGATCACACCCATCCTATTGCTCTATAGTGTAAAGTCTTTTTTTTAATTAAAAATTTCTGGTGTTAAATATAATGTTACTAGTCAGAGGTGTGTGCTTGTGTGTGTGGGATCCTGGCCTTGAGTTTCTTGGGGGAAATGAAAAGTGATAACGATGAGTTTGTAGATATGGAGCTAACAGTTACATCCTTTCATTCAATGCTATATAAAACCTCAAAAGGCTCTTTGCTTAAAAAAAACCGAGGAAACAGAAACACAATGAATTTAATAATGTATTTAGGATTATTATGCGATTGATAATTGATAGTTTTGATGTTGACCTCTATGTTAGTCCATAATAATTGATAACTCTGACGTCGCTAGTGTAGGATCTGCATAAGGAAATGAATGGACAGAAGAGAGTTCTGTGCCATGAGAAGTTTAAATAAATGTTGATCCCCTGTCTTCTCTTATTTTGAGAAGTTAGCCATCAGATGCAAGGACCACCATCTCAACAGATGTCTAAATTGATGACTTCTACTAAAAGAAGCTCCTGTCTGAGCTTTACAAAAAGATACCATGGTTTTTGTTTTTCATTTTCGGAAACACATTGCAGGTGTTCGCAGGATTGACAAAGGAGCAAATTGGATGCCCCTGGGTTTGCTCTGGAGCCTGAAAACCTTTGTGGAACAAAATGCACATTAAAGGGACTTTTCCTCTCTCTTAAGGAGGGCCTATTCTAGTCATAACTGGAAGGAAATTCAAATGCAAAAAGGTGAAAATTAAAAGAAGGACAAATAACAACAAATGGCTGTCTTGTAAATACAAAGCCACATCCGCTCCCAGGACTGTTCTGTCTGCAAACTATTTGAACAACAGTTAATTCGCGTATTCCTGGTGAGAGCGAATGCTAACTGATGTTTCATCTGACTGCACCCTTTGTTGAGCGTGTTCAGAAATGGAGAGCGGGGAGATAGGAATTTCTGTGCTCTTTGCATTCAGATGAGTGCATGTGCCCACCAAAGAAAATGAAGAGTTTTCAAGTTCCCCAAATATTCCTCTGCTAATATTCATCTCTGTCAAAAAAAATAATAGCCCGCTTTGCTTGGATTAGCTGAACATCCATCTACTTTTCATTGATGGTTTCCCCTTTCTCTCTACTCCCCTACTGAGATAACCGACATCATGGGTCACGGACCGCTGGAACATTGACTTTCCTGTTGTTTAGCAGGCTTGTGTTATGGGCTAACACAGGGTCAGCAAAGAGTACCACTTTGACTATTCTGTAACAAGGGAAGGCCAGGGAGTTGTTATTGGCCTGATTTCTGCCCTATCCTCTACATTCTTAACTGCAAAGAGGCAACATGATAGGACTAAGTACCTGGGTTTGAGGGAAGACTGCACAGTGTTTGGGTCGTAGATATTGCGGGCAGTCTTGTATTCTAAATTGTATAAGCTGTCTTCTCCTTCCCTCCCCCTCCATTTTATTATTTTTCTGACAAAATATCAGTAGCCCAGATTATATTACTTTAGATGAAAATAAAGGTGGTTTTCAGTGGTTGAATATGTGGACATGCCATAAAGTGGTTAAAAGCTAGCCCAGAGGATGTACTGAAATTCATAATTGTTTGAGTTTTTGACTAGTTGGCTTCAAATTCGTGCTAGAACAGTTACTATATTTGATTATGCCATCTAGTTTTCATAAATCTTACTTACCTCATGCATAAAAGAGAAGAAAAATTAGTTATGCAAGATAACCTGTTTTCTCTAATCCAGAAATAGAGGAAGCCGGAAGAAAAACTATGTCTCATAATAGCCCACAGTTTACTGAGTAACGTATTTATGGGGACCAAACTAAAAGCCCCCCAGAAGATGTACAATATCCCAATGAATCTTTCTGGTTCCCTGTTTTGCTTTATAAACGAGGACACCAAGGCTCATAGGCAGTGTTTTGTGAGGAAGGTGGCAGAATTCTTCCTGTAGGCTTCTCTTACACTTTCGCATTCATGCTAATTACACCGTGTACAAAGGAGTTCCACGTATGTTTACAAAACAAACCCTTACTATACTTTTGTAATTACGAAGTCTGCCACCAAATTACTGTTTCATGTGTTTGTGTTTCAATTATTAACAGTGGCGGCGTATAACTAAGCAGAAAACATGTCATTTCTATGATAATAAGTGAACGCAATTAGCATCTCTACTCCTCACACAAAATATATTCATTTGCATTCTGTCTCCTTGTTTTATTTAACTGTGTTTAAGCCAAGTCATGTCATTTCTATGTTACCTTTTTTTGGTCTAGAGAATTCTGTCTTATTTTATAAGTGTTTTTATGCTGTCTAAATAAACAGAAATAGGAGGGGTGATGAACCCAGTTACTTGGTTATTTTCTGATTCTCCTTTTAAAGCTCCCACTTAATGAGACGTGTGATTACTTTCAAACTCATGAGATGTGTGTCTAATATATCTTTGCAAATAAATTATATGATTTTTAATCACCCGATCTACCTTCCTGAGCAGTAAGCCAAGTCTCTTTATTACTTGTAAGCCACGGGCAAATGGGAACGTAGCTCCGTAACTGTCTGTGCTGCATCCACTTTATATTAACCAAAATTTTTGGGATGATATGTAATGGAAATGCAGCTTAAAATAGTATAAGCAAACACGAATTAATGTAGGGAACTCAGGGAGTGAGAAAAACGCAAATACAAGAATGCAGCTGAACCAAGGAATGAATTGAGCTCAGAAACACAAAATCCAGCCAATTTGGCACATCTCTATGTTTTCTGAGTGTCTGCCTCATTCTTTGATACGTCTGCCCTCTGGTTTGTTCTGCTTTAATTCGCCACCCTTCCACAGACATGACAGTGTCACCATATTCTTCTATTATATGGCAGCTCCGTTTTTTTGAAATCTTACCAACTGCCCACACAATTGTGATTCTGAGACTACATTACTAGAGATAAGAGGTCTCACCAGGCAATCTAAGCCACCACTCACACACATGAACAAATGGCCATACCCAAATCAACAGATTATGTGAAAGCAAAATACAAAAAATTTCTAGAAACTTCCTACTTAATTGGTTGGTTAATTTTTGACTTCACGTGGAGATCAAACACACTCTGGTAGTATGGGTAAGAACAGTGGCTCCAATAACTGTGGTAATAGAACAATAGTCACTGTGGAGTTGTCAGCCTGAAGCAAGGCACTGTGGGAAATGCCTTAAAGCATAACCAAAACTAAATGCACAATGCCATAAGATGGAAATGTTATTATCCCATGCGACAATAATATCATGCCAGCATTATTCCATGATGAAAAGAAGGCTTACGAAGGGCAAAAGCCATCTCCGACATGCTCAACCATGAAGAGCTAGGTACATCCTAGAGATTCTAAGGCTAAAAAACACTTGCTTCCAGTCTCTAAAGTTTACATTTGCAGGCTGGTGTGATGGCTTAGCAGGTGGATGTGCTTGCCTGGATGATCTGAATTAAATTTGCAGACCTCATGTAAAAGTAGGAGAGGACCAACTCCAAAAGTTGTCCTCTTACAGCTAAACAACTACACATGTGTGTACATACATGTATGAGTGTATGTGTGGGCACATGCACCCTCTCTCTCTCTCACACACACAGAATAATAAATACAAATAAAAATTGAAAATACATAGATTGATTATAATTGCATTTGGTTGTCATGGTTTGTCCTACGCACAGAACTTCAGGGTCAACTCCTGAAAGCTAAGCATTCAGAAATTTCCATGTTACCATGTTGTGATGGATTAGGATTAATGGACAGGTGAAACAATTATGCAAATTACGAGGGAGTTAGAGATGCAGCGGCAATTATCTCAGGTAGGTCTTAGGCACTGGTCGCTTAGTGAGGGTCTCCTTTGGATTTTATCGTCCTCGCCACGTTTCTTTCTGATGTCGATGTCTATGCTTTGCATATGATTGGTATCAATTTGGAGGCTAGATAACGCTGCTGTTTGCTTTACTTTCTCAGATACAGTCTCCCTGTGCAGCAGAGCTGTTTCCATTGGGATTAGGAGTGTGTCATCATGTGCCGTTGTTTGCTCTCTCTAAAATCTCAGTGTTGGAGTTCTTAGAGTCTCTTGCTTAATGCAATTTATTTTAGCATTTAAATAACACTTAACAAAGAATGTTAAAGGAATGATTGTTTAATCATGAATAGGCAGATGAAAGGACAGATCTTCTTATACCTTTTAATACAAACATTTCTGTGTGTGAGTACATAATTTTAGTGGTAGGCATATAGATAGATGACAAATGATACACACACACATGCACATAGACACATATAGGTAGGTAGGTAGGTAAATATATACTATGTATTTTTATTCCTACTAGAGAAGCCAAAGTGTTCTCTGAACAGTACATACTGTATTGTACTCTCTTATCAGCTCAGGGGGTCCCTCTTTGCATACAACCTTATTAACATAAATACTGCTACAATTAATGATGTTTGTCAATGCCATGTGTTGGTACAATAGCTTGCTTTTTAATACTAGTTTTCTTGATAACTAGCATGATAAACATTTGGGTTGTTTATCCAATACGCCTGGCTACACACCTTCTGGTTTGATGGGAAATACAAGTTTTGGTCACAGCGTAATTTGCAGAAGAGGAACCTGTAAAATCCCTTTCTTTCAGTGGTAATGATTGACAATATTTGCGAGGTAGTCCCCTTAAGTAGCTGTGGCCTCATCTGATTTGTAAGAGAATTTCGAAGATGACTGAGTAAGAGCTGGATTTGACTTAGCAAACTGTGCTTTATGTGATCAGTTGCTCTAGGTTGCCATTTACTTTTCCGCACAGTTTTGTACGTATTCTTTGTCCAGTTACTTCCTTGAACCCACTTTTGCCTGTTGACTTGAAAGGGGTTTAATATTTTTAAAAGGACTAATTCCATATATTCCTTAAAGTGTCCTTTATACAGTAGTTTTGCTTATATCTTTTATTACACAGATGTTTGATATTTTATGTGATCAAGCTTATCAATGTACTGTTTAAGAAATCCTTTGTCAGGATTCTGCAAGGGTATCATCTAATTTTTAAAAATTGCTTTAAAATTGTGTGTTTCATGCTTAGCTCTTTGTGTATCTTTGAACTTTCGGGAGACTTTAAAAATATTTTGTGTATTGCAAATATTGCCAATATCTGGACCTGTACCTTGTTCTACCTAACCTCCCTGCACCTGCAGAGAACTCTCACATGCTATGCTGGCTGTCTCTGCTGCAGGCCGGCCTCTGCACTTCCTTCTCTTTTCTACTTGGGAGTATTCTATGACACAAATGAAGTGCTGATCCTGATTAAGTCTGGATGTGTCGTGTAGCCATTTCCTCCATGTTGGAGGCAGACTTCTTAAGTCGTGTGATGTGAAGGGAAAGTGAAACAGCAGGATATGTTAGGTCAGGACATTTCTAAGGATGTGGAAACAAGAGTTTTCTAAGGCTGTGGTTCTCAGCCTTCCTAATGCTGCACCTTAAATACAGTTCCTAAGGTTGTGGTGACCCCCAACCATAAAGTTATTTCATTGCTACTTCATAACTATAATTTTGATACTGTTATATAAATATTGTAATATAATAAATATCTGATATGTGACCCTCAAAAGGGTATAGAATCACAGGTAGAGAACCTCTGTTCTGTGAGAAGGTGAAACATTCTATTTGTGTAGGAAAGCTCCAAAAGATGGGAAGCAAACAACTGGAAATAGCTCCAGGAAGTCCCCGAAACTGGGCAGACTCACTAGAGCCTCTCCCTCCCCAGGAGTCTAAGAGCAGTGAAGATGCTCGGCCTCACTCTCAGATCAGTCAAGGAGTAACCTGTAAGAAGCAGAGGCCAGCCAAACTGCCAAGAAGAAGCAAAAACCAGCTGTTCTGTCTAGAAGAGGTTCAGACGAACTTGGCTACCTGGAACGTCTACACCCAGTTGAGCTGCCTGCAAGCTGTATATCTGGCTCCGAGTTTCCAGCTTTAATTTTCTGCTCCCATAAATAACCCCCAAGAAAACATTGCTTCACCAATTCAGCCTTTGTGGTATCCGTTCTTTGGTTTCTCATCAGTTCTTATCTAGGGTGAGTAGGTGTGTGTGTGTGTGTGTGTGTGTGTATGCATGTCTGTGTTGTGTTTCCCCAGGAAAAGTCTGTCACACAACACTGTAATAATGGCCTTGGGTAAATCAATGACTAAGTGCTCATTTTCCATCCTCAGAGAGCAATCTTGAGGAAGATGTCACTTTTTTTTCTTTAAATGTCTGGCGAGGATTAAGTCTCATTAATAGTTATCTCCTCATTCAATTTGTTCATTCTCATACTTTTGATGAACTTTTCTCTCTACTCTTCTCATTCTCTCCTCTTACACTTCCTCATTTGAACCTCCAGTGATCCAAATAAAGAAACTTCTTGTACCAGTTGGAAAAAAGAAAAATCTTGGTGTAACCAAGGAACACATGGAACAAAATAAAAGTAGCCTGACAAGGGAATTTCAATTTTTTTCTCAGAGAATATCTAATCTATATATTTTATTTATTATTAAGCTTTCTTTTTATTTATTCTTTTTTGTTTGTTTGTTTGTTTTTTGAGATAGGGTTTCTCTGTAGTTTGGGAGCCACCCTGGAACTAGCTCTTTATGTCTTTCGCATCATGCATCTCCATTCTATTCATTTCCACCCACTGCCCTTGCAAACCCCCAAATAAAATAAAATAAAATTTAAAAGAACATGAAAACAACAAGGAAATTGCAAATTTATGAAAGGTATTTTAAAAATTCTCCATCGAAACTTTAAATATCCTTACTACATGCATTGTTGGTTCAATGTGTTTATTTTATACAATTGGTAGAATATCAGTGCATGGTATTAATCTTATATTTCACTTGGGAAATGTTAATTTAGCTTGAACAATTGTTAAGGTTATGGCTGTAGGAGCTAGCTGTTAGCTGATGTAAAGCTTTCATCATAGGCAATCATAAATGCTGATAATAGAAGTAACAGCATAAAGAAGATGAAGGTGACAAGGAAGCTGGGCCTTTAATCCCAGCACTCAGGAGGCAGAGGCAGGAGGATCTCTGTGAGTTGGAGGCCAGCATGGTCTACAAGAGCTAGTTCCAGGACAGGCCCCAGAGCTACCAAAAAACCTTGTCTTGAAAAAAAAAACCACCAAAAAGAAAAGAAAGCAACAATGAAAATGCAAATGAAGGGTCTCTGATGTGTAGATGTTTTCCCAACACTCCACCCTGTAGAGAAGTGAAACCCATAAAATAGTTAAAAGGACTCCCAAAAAATTACAAGTGTCACCCAATGATATTTAGCCAACAAACCTAGCTGCTGAGATTTGGAAAAGTAAAAGAAGATTTCTATGTGTTTATAGCTTCCATGAGTTGTCACCCATGTCGTTGGTGGACTTTTGACTGACAGTTGCCTTTGAGCCACCATGCTTCTGTAGGTGGACCTCCACCCCTTGTCTTGTACATAACCCAAATAAACTCATCAATTCACCTACCTAAACCGACTAATGAGAAAAATTTCTCAAATCTGCAGTGGGCACTGTGTCTGGGTGGTTTGGTTTGAAGAAGAATGGCCTCCAGAGGCATAGATTTGAATGCTTGGTCATTAGGGAGTGGTGCTTCCTGACAGGGATTAGGAGGTGTGGCTTTGTAGGAATAGGTGTGGCTTTATTGGAGGAAGTGCATCACTGGAGGTGGGCTTTGGCGTTTCCAATGCTCAAACCAAGTCCCGTGACCCTCTCTCTTGGTGCTGACTGTGGATAAGGAGGATCCTGATGTCGAACTCTGGGATCCTTCTCCAGCATCATGTCTGCCCGTGTGCTGCCATGCTTCCCACCATGATGATAATGGATTAAAGGTCTGAAACATAAGCCAGCCCCAATTAAATGTTTTCCTTGTGAGAGGTGCTGTGGTCATGGCGTCTCATCACAGCCATAGAACAAACTGGCTAAGACACCGGGTGAAGAGAATTTTATTCCCATCTCGGCAGGAAAAGTCACATGACAATCGCTCTGCGCAGAAGTGTGGCTTTGCAGGTGAAGAGAGTTATCCAGAAACCTTGAGAGAAGTTCCAGCCTCGCAAAAGAGACAGCAAGCGTTTAAACCCCGAGACAGAAAAATGTTCCGTGTCTTGGCATCTAATCCATAAATTTTTATTATCTACTTTATTTTCCCAATTAATTAGTTTCTGAAGAATTTCCCACAGATAAAACTGTCATCTAAAAATGGTCAAAGATTATTTTTTCATCAATCTTTGCAATCTTCATTTTTATTGGATTTACTAAAAACTTGAAGACAATCTTAAGAAAAACAAAATAGACAGCATAGTTTCTTGGCCTTGATAACAATAATACTATATCAAGTATTAAAATATCTTAATTAAAAATGCCACATGAGATTAAGGGCATTTTTTTCTATGATCTCACTATTGAATGAGATTACTTGTAGCTGTGACTGGCAATAAATAGTGATTTTTTTCCTTTAGGACTATTAATGAAAAGCTTGCCATCCCTCTCAACACTGACTCTTATCTCAAAGTGTATTTGTTTCAATGTTCTTCTCTTCCTTTTAGAATTTCTCTCATAATCCTGAAAATGTCTATTTCTTTTAGTTTTATGAATTATTTTATGTGTCTTGGTAGGAAGGTTCATATTTGCCCCCTATTTTTTCAAACAATTTCATTCATATTTTTACCTGATTTCTTATAATAGTCACATCAAATTTTGGTCAATCTCATGCAAAGTGTGTCTGTTATGATGCATTCATAGAGACGTGCAGACAGATTTCACAATGAAATCATATTTCGTGATATGTGTGCATTTCTTTTCTCATGGTCACTCTGGTTCCTTTTCCCCTTGTCTTCTCTGGAGAATATACTATAGAAGGTGTTTTTTTGAATGAATGCTATGAAAATTAGCATATACTTCATATCATAAAATACACTTATTTCCATTCTTACATTTGATGGTGCATGTGCCTGGGAAGAGAATTCTGAAATAGAAATATTTTTTTCCTCACAATTATGGAAGCATTTATCTTTTTCCTTTACTTTTGAATATTTATTTAAGATGTAGGAGTATTTTGCCTATATGTGTGTACTACATGTGTGCCTGGTACCCACGGAGGTCAGAAGAGGGTGTCAGATCACCTGGAGCTTCAGTTCTGGGAATTTGTGAACTGCCCAACATGGGTACTTAGGTGCTAGGAACTGAGCTCTTAACCAACCACTCAACCATCTCTCCAGCCCTCCAATCTAGTTCTTATTAATTTTTGTGTGTTTTTCCTCTCACTAGGAAATTACTTTTAGTTTTTTTCTTATTATAGGCTTTTACAATTCTTTCTAGACTTAGTGCTCTAAATTTCACAATGTGACTCAGTCTGTCTGTGTGTACTTTGTTCATGTGTTCACACCCGCTGTGAAAAGTGCTCACTGCAGCTTTTCATCTTGAAAGTTCTCACCCAAGCCCTAGAACTATCTTCACGATTTTTGTCAATTTTTTTCTTGTGTAGCTGTTCTCTGATTTCATCAATATTCAGCATCTTAAATGATCCTAAAGGTTTATACTTAAACCTTAAAAAAGCTCTTTAATTTTTTTGCTTTACTTTCTTAGAGATTTATCCATTTATCTTCCAAATTTTCCAGTAGTCTTTGTGTTTGTGAGCTTGTTATTCTCAGAACCTCGTTCTGAATTCCTGAGTGTTCCCACTCTAAACCTTCCTATTTTTGTTCTAGCAATGCAAAACCTTACCTTTTCTTTGAAACTACTGGGTAATTTCTTTTGACATTTCCCTTTACTTCTGTTTTCTATGTTTCTTCTCAAAATATTTTTATTTCTATTTGCATGGGAGCATGGGTGTGTTTGTGTGTGTGTTGATGGAAGCTGATTGTGCGTTTCTGGCCATCCAGACTTGAAATAACCATACAGAAACTGTATTAATTAAAACACTGCTTGGGCTGGGCGGTGGTGGTGCACACCTTTAATCCCAGCTCTTGGGAGGCAGAGGCAGGCAGATCTCTGTGAGTTCGAGGCCAGTCTGGTCTATAAGAGTTAGTTCCAGGACAGGCTCCAAAGTTAAGGAGAAACAAACAAACAAAACAAAACAAAACAAAAAAACACTTCTTAACCAATCACTTAAGCATGTTGCTAGCTAGCTCTTATATCTTAAATTAACCCATTTCTATTATTTTTTATTTTACCAAAAGACTTATGGTTTATGGGTATTTATGCGTGAGCATCTTTCTCCTCAGGTGGCTTCATGGCGTCTCTTTGACTCTGCTTACTCTCTCCTCTTCTATCTGCTTGGATTTCCCGCCTTGCCCTATTCCACACTGCAATAAGCCCAAAGCAGTTTCTTTATTAGCCAATGATATTCACAGCATACAGAGCAGACTCTCACATCGTGTGTGTGTGTGTGTATGTGTGTGCATGTGGGCTCACACTTACTGTGCACCATGAAGCTATCAGACTCCCTGGAATTGTAGTTAACAGCAGTGTTGTGCTCCCTGATGTGAATGCTGGGCACCAGACTTGGGTTCTCTGGAAGAGTAACCAGCACTCTGAACTTCTCAGTAATCTTTCCTGCCTTCTGTTTTTCACACTTTCTATTTCTCCTTATGCATTGATTTTTGTCTTTTGTCAAATGTTTAATTAACGATGAAGCATAAAATTGGGACTTAGAGGTGGATATTTGTGTCACCAGACAGAGGCTCATTGTAAACTGCTAGGACAGTTATTCATAGGTACCTTCATTTGGGCAAATCAGTTTACCCAAAGAGGTATCCTGTAATGGTTCATTTGAGGACGATGATGAGCGTAGGCTAGCGTTCTTGTAAGTCAGCACACAAGTGCTTGTTTAGATATATTGTTTTCCTGATAACTCCCTCAGCTCTGATATTTCCACACAAACACCTTCAACCACAACAGGGCTAATCTGCACACATCCATTTCCCCAGATGGGAGGTTTAGCAACCTTACTCTTTTGGGGAGAGAAAGTGTCTAGGACCTAGTTGCTTTAAATGCAAGTTTTCAACTAATATTCCTTCATGGAATATATTGTATCTCCACATCCTGTGTTTTCTAAACCTCAACAGGCTTATCTCATTATTGCTCAACATCACCTTAGTTGCACACAAATGCAGACTTAGCTTCTTAGACAAATGAGTTTATTCACTTTGCTGCTTCAACCTTTTATACACATTTCTCACCATTTTTTCCATTCATTTTGTTCACTTTGTACTTTTAGATCACCATAAAGTTGGGCTCATAAAGGAGTTGATGGAAAAATTGCAAGAATAGCTTTTAAATGTCATGGCAGGGCTAAAAAGTTGCTAATCTATAATACTATTATTTAATAGTATTATATATATATACACACATATATAGTCATTAGATTACAATAGAACAGACTATTATATGTAAATATGAAGACTATTATGGCTCATCCAAACAAATTTTATCCAGGAGAAACCATGGATCTAATCTTCCTCATGCAAGAGAGCTGAACTGAGTAAAAGTCAGAGAATCACAATTCCAACAGTCAAAGAGGTATAATTCAAATAGAGACAAATACATAGCCTGTACTTATTTGTTCTTAGTGATTGTGAACATTTTAACAGGCTTATAGATGGGCATGTTTTCATGAAATGTGATCATTCCTATTTGGACAAAAACAGACAGACAGAAGTAAGCACAAAGCTAAGAGTAAAGTCAATAAATGGTAGACAAGAAAAACTGGCAGGCAGTTTTAAAAGGCTTCTAGATTAACACAGAATCCTAATTTCACAAACCATTGAAATAGTAGAGGCTGGAATTCTGATATGGAGTGGGGTGGAGCAGGATCTGGCTAAGGTTCCTTTCTTGTAAAGATCTCCAGAGTCAGTCAGATCATAAACTACGGCTTCAAGATCCTCCCTCTGTTGAGAAGATGCAGACCTCATCATGATCAGTCATTCATACTATTATAAGCCATGGAGAGTCTTCTAAATACTTCCAGAAAATAAAGAAAAGTCAATATTTTGCTATCTTAACAAATCAGAGTTTGCTCGTGTGTGTGATGCGTATATCATGACCATAAACAGTTAAAATTTACACAATAATCCAAAAGAAAAAAGACAGACAGGAGGAGCTGAGACTGTCCAGTTATGGTATTCTGTTCCTGTTTTGGCTTTTGCATTGATTTTCATTTTGAAGTAAAGTTGTCTTTGTTAGGGTGGTCTCAGTTGTGCTATTGCTGGAGCTTGTGTTCTTTTGTCTAAATAAATGGAGGGTAAATAATCCCAAGGAATCGCAGTATGGTGATTGAGGAAACTGACTTTTTCCTGCCGGTTTACTGTGGAACACCATAGTCTAAAGTCATAAAGTGGACATCCCCTCAATGGCCGTGATCCCACAGGCTCCTGTGAGTAGGTGTTAGGTTTGCTAATAGGAGTTTGTATTGTGGTCCAAGTGCCAGCTCACGTTCATTTTCTCTATAACACTCCCATCAAATGTTGAGATATTAAAGTCTGTCTGAATATTAGCAGATTGTGTTGCCAGTTCTTTTTGATGTCTTGTTGCCTTATAGCATGTGCCCATTGTTTTTTGCCGTTCTGCCTGCAATGTGCTTTTTTCCCCTAGTTTATAAGACTAAGTCATGCTTACATTTTAAAGATAAAATATTTTCTCTTCTCTAATTGATCCTATGTTGCTAATATTAACCAGAAAGATTCTTCCTTTGGAGAAAATATTCTCTTCATTGTCCATTATGGACATTGTCCAGGAACAGAGAAGTTACCAGATTGGCTTTGGCTAATGATATAAGTACATTCTGTCACCAAATTTTATGCTGTTTATATAAAACAGTATGGTCATCTTGTACTTCGTACATAATACCTTGAAAAGAGAGTGAGATCAAACTACTCTGAAATTAATTCATTTGAAAGAATTTTCCTTTTAGTGACCATTTCCACAATGACAAGTTTCTCAGAGAAGAGCAGCACAGAACCCATGACAAAGCAACAAAATGCCGTGGTTTTCCTATCTCAGCTTCACAGAACTATTAATTTTCACACGTCATTTTCCATCAGTTATTAAGAGAAAAAATGAGTTAATACTGGTTTTAATTTACTATTGCTCTTGATCAGCCTCAAACCAATCCTGCAGTCTAACTGAAAATTATATCCCAAAGGGTCGGGGATCTGCCTTTGTTCTGCACAGATATGCGTGTGATGAGTGTTGAAATGTGCTGGGAAGAAGACTCCTACCTGGTCTATGGTGGGAACTGAAGCACGTTAGGTTAGTGCCTTTGGCTAGAATCAGGTCTCTACATTTCAGTGAAGAGATTTCCTCTGGTGATTAGAAGCTGTCTTTTTCCAAAGCTGTGGGGGAAGCCTCATCTCTAGATGTATCATACCTGAAAACAGTTCTTAGGACACAGAACTGCAAGACTAACAGGAGGAAATAGGCAAGCTACCTTTGTTTTCCATTTCTTGTCTGACAAATCAAAGCTAATATTAATTACCCACTGAGGCTTGGGATATTATATAGCATAGTTAAAGCACATGTAATGTGCTCAGGAGGTATCAGCTCTCCACTGGTATCCATCCATTGTCATCATCATCTTCATCATCATCTTCATCATCATCCTAATCACCACTTTCATTAACCAGAAGCCCTGATTTATTAAAGTAAATCAAATAGTAGACACGGTAAGTGTCCTATGAAATGAAACACATATTTGAGATCCTTAAGGGTGAAAGCAAACTTCCCTTGGCCCTTTTCTCCGCTGTTTATCAGCGACTAATGTTGGACACAGTGAGAAAATAACAAAGCTTTAGAAAATAACTTTATAAATTCCTCCTTTCCCAAGTGTCCATCTGTGTATGCTGTTTCCTTTAGATTGCAGGGACCTTTAGGCCAGAGATTGTATTTAACCCAGTGTTTAATATGGGAATTTATTTATTCAGTCTTAAAACTTCACTCTTGAATAAGCTGCCTTGCAGCTAAGGAGATCAGGCATCCTATTTTTTGGAAGGATTATTTTTTTTCTTTAGTGCATTTGATGGGTGGCCTGTGAAATCCTGAGAGTATGGCAATTTCTCCCCCAACACAATTTTTCATATTGCAAATATGCTCACTCTAGTGTCGTAGGATTGTCATTCCTGGCTGCAGGCAGTGGCTCTGCCATCAGTGTTTAGTTAATATTGGATAGCTTGCTCTGCTCAGTCTCTTTACCTTTTCAGGCTGTGAAATTAATTAATGCATGAGTATTTAAGATTTCCTTTGGACAAACCCAGAGCTAGACCTTAGCTGATGAATGACTTCAGTTAATCGTCAAACGACCCTGAGGATGTATAATATATCCCCATTTTACAGAAGAGGAATAAAGGCTGAGAGGAGTTTAGTGTGTTGCCTAAGGACAGTGGAGGGGGCAACTAGTGATCTAGTAAATTTAGAATTTACTAAATTTAGAATTGCTGGACCTTCAGGTTCCTGAAAGAGAGAAAATACAACAAAATATATCAGATGAGATAGGCTGGGTAGCAATAGAACACATTTGAACTTTATTCTTTGAGTATTTCTCACATATATACAATGCATTTTAATTACATCAAACCCCTATTCTCATCCAACTCCACCCAGACACCCACTGTGTGTTCCTCCAAACTTCATGTCCTCTTTTCATAACCCATTGAGTTCAATCAAGGTTGTTCGTGTGTGCATTGATGTAAGGTCATTAACTGTGCCATGAATAACCTATGAAGAGCCATTTCCCAAAGAAAACTGGCTCTTCCCCACCATCGCAGATTTCAACTGCTAAAGCTCTCCAAAGACATTTGACTTTTATCGTGGTCATCAGCATTTCTCAAAGTTAAAAGTCATCGATATCGCCTAAGAATATGAGACTTCCAATGCCACTTCCTGTTTTGTGGGTTCTAGAATCTTCAGTGTTTGGAGGTGATGGTGAGCTTCTGCAGGATATTTGGAAAATGAGCTTCGTTCTTGGATAAAGAGGAACACAGATCACAAGGATGCTGAACCAGCAGCAAAGAACCATTTAGAACTTTAGAATGCATGTGAAACTTGTCTCACATAGGAGTCACCTGAAGACGAAAAGAAAAACCAGATGCCAGGCTTCCTCATTTAACATCCAAACAATCTGAGGTATGATGCAGGTGTTGGAGTTTTTATACGTTCCTAGTATAAATTCTTTTTAACAGCAACTTTTGAAAACCATCAATTTAAAAAACTGTGGTAACAAGAACAATTGAAATCTTAAGTTATTGCCAGACCAGTTATGTCTGGCAGTCCATTGAGGGCCCACTACCATCTCTGGGACAATCGGAAAGGTTTTCTTTTCTCTGCATACCTCAGAGCTGCCTTGTACTGCAGGCCTGGAGTTCATTTTAGCATCTGCTTTCCCTCTCTGTCAAGCAGCCATAAAGTGCATTGCCCAGCACAGTAATCCTGATGTTGTAGAGGCGGTGGAGATGGGGGGGATGCTGCAGTTGGGCTAAGGGGGTTTCCCAGCAGGCATGTCTCAGTCTTACCCACTGTCTGCCTTGACTCTCCACTTTGGTTTTCCTTCAGGTCTGGTTATACCCTGTTAGTTTGACAAGTAGTTGAATGATAGTGGTCATCAGGGAGGCTATAGTTAGAATTATTTTGAAACAAGGCTCATTAAACTTCCTGCCAAAGTCCCTAAAGAGGGTGATAGGAGCTCTCAGGTCAAGCATTCGCTATCCTGAGTGAAATATTCTCAGCCTAGATTTTTTTTTGTCTGCAATTGCTTTTACTTTAACTCTAACTCAAGGAAGTCATTCTTTAACTTGATCCCCTGACATTGCTCAAAAGCATGTTTCTTGTATATAGCATTGTGAGCTGGAATTTTTTTGGCTTCTGATTACTCTTCTAAATTTATTTGTTATTTCACAGTTTCACACACACACACACACACACACCCCTTTATAATATTCTCCCTCACTCTCTTTCATGATCCCCCACACCAAGTGAATTCCTTCTCCTTCCCAGTAAGTCTCCCGTTACCCTCCTATATTCATATCTTTGTGTGTGTCTGAATCATTGCATGAAATTAGAGCTGCTTCCATGCCAGGGGTTTATAAACAAGGCCAGCACAACAGCAGCTACATCATGGGATAATATGCTCACTTATATCCCAGCAACCACAGCCTGGAGAACCTCAGGGAGAGGTGGATTCTCATCAGTCCCTTCCCACATCCCTGATGGAATAGTGACAGGCCCAGTCTTGGACTTGGACAGGTCTTAGGCAAGTAACCATTGTCTCGATGAGTTCTTGTGGGCAGCAGCCATGGTGTATTCAGCAGACTCAGTTTCACAGTATTCGTCCTCACCCTCGGGCTCTAGCATCCTTTCCACCCATCTTCCAATGATGCTCCTTGAGAGTTAAAGAGACTAGTATGGACGTCCCATTTAGGGATGAACACTCAATAGTCGCTTACCCTTTTAAGATTCTCCATAGTTGAGAGTTTCTCTGAACTTGGAGAAAGAACTTCACAATATATAGATCATGTTAAGCACTTATACAGCAATTCAGTAACAGCATATGAAGTCTGATATACTGAGTTACTTTATCCCTCTCTGAGTTACTTGGCATTCTGAAATGAATCATTCATGCACGAAAATAAATTACTACTCTGAAACACCATCATAGTATCTTTATGCAGTCTATGGCTTTCCTTAGAGAAAATTCTATCACATGTGTTTTATGTATATGTATTTTTCTCTTAAATAGTGTAAATATGCATGTCAAACCAAAAAGATAGCCATTTCAGTTTTGTTATTCTAACCAATGTTTTTTAAGTTTTATAATAATTCATAAATGATTATCGAATACCCATATTAAACCTGAGTTAATAATGGATTTTTGTGGTACCTTTCTTTTATCATGTTCCCGTGAGATATGTCATCCCATGATTTTCTAAACATTTTGCTAGCCTATATGCAACTAAAATCATACATTTGTCCAGAAATACCTACCTACATACACACATACACAGAGGGAGAGAGAGGAGAGAGAGAGAGAGAGAGAGAGAGAGAGAGAGAGAGAGA
>LOJH01005461.1:13889-31266 GCA_001685095.1 Ellobius talpinus | reverse complement strand
ATTCCCAGCAACCACATGGTGGCTCACAACCATCTGTAATGAGGTCTGGCGCCCACTTCTGGCCTGCAGGCATATATGTAGACAGAATATTGTATACAAAATAAATAAATAAATATTTTTTAAAAAAAGAAACACATTCTGGAAGGACCAATAAGCAGTGACCATATGGTGGTTTACGACTGTCTCCAGTTCCAGGTTACACCACCTTCTTCTGGCCTCTCAGGCACTAGGCACATGAGTTGTTTCAGGCAAAACTCATACATATAGAATTAAATAAATCCCAAAACAGTTTAAAAGAAAAAGAAAGAAGTAAGGTCTGAGCAAAAAGCAAGTCTATGGCAAATGCAAGCCCATAAAAGCGCTGTTTCACTGGTCATTGTGGGACTTTATGTGACTGTAAAACAAACACGAGTGGGGTGTGATGACACACACCTTTCAGCCCAGCACTCTGGAGGCAGAGGCAGGTGAAACTCTGGGTTCAAGACCAATCAATTTCCAGTTCAGTCAGACTACATAGTGAAACCCTGTCTTTAAAAAAAATTATTGACTACCTACTAACAGGGTGTTATTTAGAGAAACAATGTTTTTGTTTTTATTTTTATTTATTACTGCCATTCTATTGTAATTTTTAACTAATTAAAATTAATTTAATTAAGGGAGGGCATGTGGGCATCTGCACACAAAGAACAACTTGTGGCAGTCAGTTCTCTCTTTCCACTATGTGGGTCCTAGGGATCCAACTCAGATCCCCAGGTTTGTCAGCAAAACACCTTTATCCATTGAGCCATTTCACCGGCTAGCTCATCCCCTGGTACTACCATTCTGAAAAAGGACATTGGACTGGAGGTATAGTTCCATGGTAGAGAATTTGCCCAGTATATGCAAAGCCCTGAACTCCATCCCCATCAAAAAAGAGGGAAAGTGAAGGTTTAAACAATATGTTTGTAGCATTTGTATCTTGTGAGAGACAGTAAGCAATATTCAGTAAATATTTGTTGATTAAGAGGTGAATAGACCTGCATAGAGAAGTTTAGACCCCAAAGGTAAAGTATTAACTTTGTAAGTACACATAAGACTGTTTACATAAATTAAACTCAATTTTGTCCCCCCCAAAAAATCATAGCACGAAAATTTGTTACATGGAAATTAAAAAATAGTCTCCTATTATACAATTGTAATGAAAAGATGTTTTAAGACTACATTTGTTTTTGTTTTTTCTTTTTGTGAGTGGTCTTGTTTTGTTTTTGAGACAGTCTCACTGTGTAGCCCTGGCAGCCTGAACTTGCCCTGTAGACCAGGCTGGCCATGAGCTACAGCATACAGGTGAAAGCCAGAGAATAACTTCCAAGAGATGGTTCTCTCCCTCCACTGCGTAGTATCTAGGGGGCCAGCTCGGATCATCAGGCTTGGGGGAAGTACCTTTACCAGCTCGGGTCATTGGGCTTGGGGGAAGTACCTTTACCAGCTTGGGTCATCGGGCTTGGGGGAAGTACCTTTACCAGCTCAGGTCATCGGGCTTGGGGGAAGTACCTTTACTGGCTCGGGTCATTGGGCTTGGGGGAAGTACCTTTACTGGCTCGGGTCATTGGGCTTGGGGGAAGTACCTTTACCAGCTCGGGTCATCTTGTCAGCTTTATACATCCAAACCTTGGTAATTTAACACTGTGGTCTGAGGACTCATAAGACATTTAACCTAGTATCTTAATAGTTTTGGTGCGATGCTATAACTGGATTTGCCTCATCACCGGAGAGGAATGAACTTTTTTTCAAAATATCTGATAGTTTAAGAAGGTAGAATTAGAGGTGCTGATATTCATGTAATATGCTACAGAAAGATATAAAACCATAGCTAACTATAGAAGTGGCTCTATAAAGCTGTGTGTGCATGTGTCATATAAGATTGGAAAGCCTAAGCATTGAAGCGTCTGCTTATGAGTAACTCTTAATTATCTCTCTGTCTCTCTAGTTATTGTGATCAGCTGAAAGTGTCAGAGAGTACACATGTGCTTCAGCCCTTCCTCCCCAGCGTCCTTGATGGACTAATTCACCTAGCAGCCCAGTTCAGCTCAGAGGTCCTCAACCTGGTGATGGAGACCCTGTGCATCGTTTGTACTGTTGACCCAGAATTCACAGCAAGCGTGGAAAGCAAAATCTGTCCCTTCACCATCGCCATTTTCCTAAAGTACAGTAATGGTATGCCATCAAGAAAGCTGTGTTGATGAGACGTGCCAAAAGAAGTGGTGACTGGTGGGTTTAGGAGGCTGTCCCTGGAGTCTGATGATCTTAACAGCATAGCAAAGAAATAGTTCATATAGATTCAGCTGCATTACAAAATAGAAAATCAGTTTCTGTCATTTTATTCTCATAAGGACCAAGAAAGATACTGAGTAAAAGAGTAACACAAAAAGATGTAATTCAAAACTGATGATGGAGTAGGAGAGTAAGTAACTTCCTGAGTGGTCTGGAAAAGGAGATCCTGGGACTGGGGCGGTGGTTCTGTTCTAGAGCCCTTACCTAACGCGTATCAGATCCTGGGATTGGGGGTGCGGTTCTGTGGTAGAGCCCTTACCGAGCACGTACCAGACCCTGGGTTTGATCCCCAGCACTGGGGAAGAAAATACTAAGGAAACATGCAAAGAAACCTTGCACATGTGAAGTGAGTGCTATACTGCCAAGCTACCTCCCACCCTGTGAGTTTGAGCCCTTGTGTGCTTAGCCTGGCCTTGACCCTGCCATCCCTTGCTTCCTCTTCCTCCTTCTCCCAAGGGCTGGTTTATACACACAGGCGTCCATACCCAGCATGGATTTTTTTTAATAATATTAAAAGTTAAGTGAAAAGATAGTTTTCCCCCAGAACACGCATAAAATATTATATGAAGTTTTAGTTTTTATTTTAAAAGAGGATATGTGTATAGCTTTGTATATTGGGGGGGAATGCCAGGAGAAAATGTATCAGAGGTTATCTGTAGGTGGTGGGATTACAGGATTTTCTCTCCATTGATACTTTTCAGCATTTTAAGTTTTTATGGTCAGTATAGTTACACCTATTTACCGGAAAAAAATATTAAGGATATTTTTTGGTTTTACTATTGAAGCTAAAAGATATGTAGAAATATATATCCTACCAAATATGATATTCTACAAAACATGTTATTTAATTTATTTGGTTGGTTTTGTTTTTGTTTTTTTTTACTTGAAAAATGTGTCCTGAAGAACATGCTTATTGATCTCTCATTCATTTTAGGCTTCATTGGTTTTCTATGAAATGACTGTATCTTTTATTTACCCATTCTGTTAATGGAGAACTAGATCTTTTTTGTTTGTTTTGTTTTTCTATTACAAGCAGTGCTGTAGTTACTTTTAACATATACCTTAGTATACACTGCATATATCTTTTCATGCTACATAAAAAGGGTATTTTTATTATGTATGTAAAACAGATTGCCATGAAGTTCCATTTCTTAACCAGGTAATGCATACCTGTGATTTTAGCCCTCTGAGCTAAGGCTGGAGGCTACAGGTTAAAGGGTATATAATGAGACCCCTCCTCAAAACAGACACCAAAAAGAAGCTCCATCTCTTTATGAAGCTCTGCCTTTTGAGAGCTGTGCATTTTGCTACAGGTTGGGCCCTAGGAGTTCTTCCTGTCTGTAATGACTGCTCCCTAAGAAATACGTGTGACTTCTTGAAAAGGTGTAAGAGGAGCAAAAGAGGTGGCTTAGAAGTTAAGAGCACTAGCTGCTCTGCCAGGGAACCCCTAGTTCAATCACTCACATGATGGCCCATAGCCTTCTGGAACTCTAGTTTCAAGGGAGACATCCATCCTCTTCTGGTCTCCTTGGGCACTGCAGGCATGTGGAACACAAATATGTATGCAGGTAAAACATCCATACAATAAGTACAAATAAATAAATCCAATAAATATTTTTTTAAAAACTAGAATGTGTGAGAGCCTGGGGAAAACAGTGTTTGAACTTTCGTATCTTCTTTCTTTCTTTTTTTACCTTCCCAGACAGGGTCTCTTTATGTATCCTTGGCTATCCTGGAACTCACTGTAAAGACCAGGCTGGCTTCAAACTCACAGAGATCTGCCAGCCTCTGCCTCCCAAGTTCTGGGATCAAAGGCATGTGCCACCATACCCAGCTTTCTTATCTTCTTAACAAAGTATCAGTGGGATTTTTTGTTTGGTTGGTTTTGGTTTTTGGTTTGGAGGCTTTTATCATTTGGTTTCATTATCATTCCAGGTGCCCCAGAAGAAAAGCCTACTTTAACTTTAAGAATAGCTATTAAAAAGTCCATTCCCTGATGAAAACATTATATGTTTTGAAGACTTAGCATCCCCTTGTTCTTCAGGTGATCTATATGACAGGCTGCTCACTTCCCAAGTGTGTGAGATATAATCTGTGCAGATGTTTTTAACTTATGTTAGATGTAGAACAAGAAACAAGCATCATTAGACCAGAAGTAGACAGGACTCCATGTTGCCTTATCCGCTTCAGATCCTGTTGTCGCCTCACTGGCTCAGGACATCTTCAAGGAGCTGTCGCAGATTGAAGCCTGTCAAGGCCCAATGCAGATGAGGCTGATCCCCACTCTGGTCAGCATAATGCAGGCCCCAGCAGACAAGATCCCTGCAGGGCTCTGTGCGGTAAGTTGTTACAAAATCTGTGAGTGAGAGAAGGAAAGAATGAGAACTCTGCCAAGTGCCACCCACAGATCCCACCTATGGACAGGAAGTCAGTAAGAGCATTGGAGACTCGGGATGTTATTTTATAATGAGCTACTCTGCCCATGAGGACAGGAGTAAACCCTGTCTCAGAAAACCAAAAGGGAGTGAGAATATGTGTGTGTTCTGAGACTAGCTGTATAGGCCAGGCTGGCCTTGAATTCACAGAGGTCTGCCTGCCTCTATCTCTCCCCAGTGATGGGATTACAGGCATCTACCACTGGTAGCTTTTCCCCCAATGCATGTGTGTCTATGTATGCATGTGGGGGCAGGAGGACAACCTCTGGTGTCCGTCAGGAACACAATCTCCCTCCTTTGAAACAAGATCTCTCAACTTGAGACTTGCTAAGTAAGGTATTAGCCAGCAAGCACCAAGGAACCTCCTTTCTCTGCCTCCCCAGCACTAGGATTATAAGCACCCATGCCACCATACCTGCCTTTTTACACAGATCCTGGGGGTAGAAGTCAGTTCTTTATGTGGCAAGAGAAATGCTTTACCAACTGAAACATCCCCCTAACCACTGTCAAATACCACCCACCCCATGGCTAATAAACCATAAGCACTATAATGACACTGAGAGTTCCAGCTACCTAACAGGCATCTTGGCTGCTAGGTACCTCCCACCCCAAAAGTAATTTGACTTTTCTTCTTTCAGACAGCCATTGATATCCTGACCACAGTAGTTCGAAATACAAAGCCTCCCCTTTCCCAGCTCCTTATCTGTCAAGCCTTCCCTGCTGTGGCACAGTGCACCCTTCACACGGATGATAATGCCACCATGCAGGTATGTGAGACTTGGAAATTAGAGAGAAAACAGTTTCCCAGCCATAGCCATATAGTAGTCTGGGAAAAAAAAGTGACATGTGATTATGTTTTTGAAATAAATTCTCTTGACTCCAAATTTAGTTAGAGAAGCCTGGTTTGCTCTGAGGTTGCTACAGCCTTAAAAAGTGTGAAATGCCAGATATCTGGCTGACTGTGCTTGGTTATTGATGCTATAGAGGAGCTTAGGTGGCAGACTTGGTGCCTTGGGACTCTTCTGAAGATTCTGTTGATACAGTCAACAAAGCGATAAACCTGGTGAAGGATGTGTTAGCTGTTTTTCGGGTCTTTATAGTGTAGGAACGTGATAGTAGATACTGGTCAGATTGGAAATTTCTAGGCAAACAGTGATTTGAATGAGAACTCATGGAAACCAGTAATACTCCTGATTATTGCTACATCTAAGAGGTTTTTTAACTACCAAAGATAAATCTTTATAGTTAAACCTCAGCTTGCTTGATGACTGGCCCTTATAATGAGAAGTAGGCAGTTTTGAGATAGCTGGTTGGGTAAAGGAAGGATTGTATTCGTGCCTGTCTTTATCTGTAACAATAAATTCTTGCATCTAGTGTTAGGAGCCACATGAACCCTATAGGCTTACTGCTCCCATGAGGCATAGACCTCTGTCAGTAACAGTCTGGGGGCCTCCCTGCATCTATTCCTCTCACTTGTCTCCACAGAATGGTGGAGAGTGCTTGCGGGCCTATGTATCAGTGACACTGGAACAGGTAGCCCAGTGGCATGATGAGCAAGGCCACAATGGACTATGGTATGTGATGCAAGTGGTGAGCCAGCTCCTGGACCCACGAACTTCCGAGTTCACTGCAGCCTTTGTGGGCCGTCTGGTCTCCACTCTCATCTCAAAGGCAGGGCGGGAGCTTGGGGAGAATCTGGACCAGATTCTTCGTGCCATCCTCAGTAAGATGCAGCAGGCAGAGACACTCAGTGTCATGCAGGTAAGAGCAGTGGGGTACTAGGCTTTTGTCTGCATGGGTGACAGGGAGTCAGTTGAGTATATGGGGCCCTGAGTTGTTTGACTCTCTCACTATTCTTGTAGAACAGTTAAGTAAAGTTGGATCTGCTCTGGCCCAAGAAACATGAGCAAAGACAGCCTCATGTTCTGTCCTGTGAATAGACTCTGCTATATATAAAGATATATTTTACGTGCATGAGTGTTTCCCTTGCGTGTGTGTGTGTGTTTGTACATATATGTACATACACACACACACACAAGTATATGGAGTCCAGACCTTTGGAACTAGAATTATAAATGGTTGTGGATACTAGGAAGTGAACCCAGCTCCTCGACAAAAACATTGGTGTCATTAACCTCTGACCCATTTCTCCAGCCCAGACTGTTTTTTTCTTCTTTTTTTAGTGGTCTCTTTGTATAGCTCTGGCTAGTCTAGAATTCTCTATGTAGAACAGGGTGGCCTCTCAAATTGAGTGATCTGCCTGCCTCTGCTTCCTAAGTACTGGGATCAAAAGTGTGCACCACCATGCCCAGCCCCAGACTCTTGTTTCTTTACTGACTGGGCTATTCCCTCTCCTCCTGTGTCTATGGAATCTGTTTTCCTGAAACAGACACCCTCTTGTTCTCTTCTAGTCTCTGATCATGGTATTTGCTCATCTGGTACACACTCAGCTGGAACCTCTGTTGGAGTTCTTGTGTAGCCTCCCAGGACCTACTGGCAAACCTGCCCTGGAGTTTGTGATGGCTGAGTGGACAAGCCGGCAGCATCTATTTTATGGACAGTACGAAGGCAAAGTTAGGTAGGGCCCTATCTTTCTGCTCTGAGCTTTCGGGTTCTACTCATATTTAAATCTTTCTTCCCTGACTTGCACTTGATTTTTGTTTGTCACGCCAACCTGTCCCTGTGGTCTCTGTTCTATCTTTCTTGATAACCCTTATATTTGAATATCTTCATGGTGAAATTCCCAATAAAACAATTCTCAGAGTAGAATGTGTATTTCTGATTTCTGCTAAGAGGCTCCTCTGGAACAGACTCTGCCTGGTTAAGTACAGATAGTGTTTTATTCGCCTTTATAAACCGAGCCTTTGCTTTATAACTCTGTAGCCTAGACTTCTGTCTTTTATTTTTCTGGTGCTGGGAACCAAACCCAGGGTCTTGACTTTGCTAGGCAAGGCTTCTACCATGTAGCTAAATCCCCAGCCTCTCTTGCCTAGGATTATTCAATTGGGTCTCATTACCTAAATTACTCATTACTAATTACCTCATTACTGTAGACAGCTATTGTGTGTGACTTGCTCACCCTAACCTTGTTCAAGCTGAGCAGATAACAGTAGACCTCCTCATAGGCACCAAATCCTATTCTCAGCTGAGCACTGCTACTCTCCTAATTAGTTGTGAAAAGAAGTTTCCCCATTAGAGGGAGGGTCTTCATCTTCTGAGAGTGAGCTCTGGATGGGAGCTGACTGTCATTCTCTGGCTCTTCCCAGCTCTGTAGCACTATGTAAACTGCTTCAGCATGGCATCAATGCAGATGACAAGCGGCTACAAGATATTCGTGTGAAGGGAGAGGAGATCTACAACATGGATGAAGGCATTCGTACCCGCTCCAAGTCAGCCAAAAGTGAGTAAGGCTTCCATTTCTGCAGAGTTTGGGGTAGGTCTGCGTTTTTATTGGTGGGTTTCATAAAGAGGAAGCAGAAACCTAAGCACAAATAAATCAGAATGTATGGATCCTTCTTGTTGAAAACTGGGGCAAATAATCTTGGGGACAATGCTCCCCAGCTTCCATTCTGGGGCTCAGCTCTGTTACTGTAGCAACTGATCTCTAATCCCAGAACTCTCTTACGTCTCCTTATTTCTTAGCTGTTATATAAAACACCAGGCAGAATTAAATGTAAATTATTCTTTGCTGGCTGAATGTAGTGAGAGATGGTGGAGATCATCTGAGAGGATATGAGAGGAACTGTAGGAAGGATGAGATGCCCCAGTGACAGTCTGACTGGAGGTCTTTTCACTTCCTTCCTAGATCCAGAGCGGTGGACAAACATTCCTTTGTTGGTCAAGATCCTAAAGCTGATTATCAATGAACTCTCCAACGTCATGGAGGCCAATGCAGCTCGCCAGGCCACTACTGCTGAGTGGAGTCAAGGTGCACCAGGCTCTTACTTCCAGGAGACTTTAACCTGGAGGACCAAGTTACTTAATGTCATATCATCAATTAGGTTTTTTAGGCACAGATTTAAAGGGTGTGGCGGGGATGTTACTGAAAAGCTGCTCCATGTCTGGCACTGTCCAGGCTATATTAATTCTCACAAAGGTTGAAGGTGGGGGCAGCTAGGAAGCAAGCTGCCTACCCTAACCCTTCTTTGAAGCTTTAGTTCTTCCGTTAACTCATTGGGAAGGTTTGGCCATCTTTGGTTTTTTTCACATTGGAGAGGATGGTAATCTACGCTGTAGAAACCCTTGTCCCTTCAATTTTGTCCTGTTAAGATTTGGGAGGGAAAATGCGTGACTGTTTCATCTGCTTTTCATCTTCAAGTAGATGACTCCAATGATATGTGGGAGGACCAGGAGGAAGAAGAAGAGGAGGAGGATGGTTTAGCTGGCCAGCTTTTATCTGACATCCTTGCTACAAGTAAATATGGTAAGCCATTTGAGAAAAGACAGGACAATATGGTAAATACCTTTTCTGTGCACACTGGTGCCAAGAATGGGTTACCTGAGCAAGAAGAGATACGGGCTTACAAGGGGTGTTTCTTGGGCTTTTGCCTCTTCTGCCTTAGCCATGGGGTGGTAAATGCCACCAAAGGCCTGATGATGGGCCTCTGTCCTGACTCGCCCTGTGTTGGCTATGTCTAACAGAGGAGGATTACTATGAAGATGATGAGGAAGAGGACCCTGATGCCCTGAAGGACCCTCTCTATCAGATTGATCTGCAGGTGAGGATGTCTGTAGGTGTCTTACAAGTGACAATGCATTTCAAGCCATGGAAACAAGATGTGGCTTCAAAACCATTCACAGTTCTTCATGAGAACTACAAGAAAGTGGAGGTGGAGTTGCTATCTGCATGCTCGAGGCCATGGGCAGAAAGGGGTGCTGGGGTTTTCATCCAGTATTCTGCACCAGCTGTGATGCATCTTCTGAGGTTGCCTTGTGAAAGTTCTCTAGGTGAAATCGGAGATGGAGCTTTGGAAATGATTTTGGTTCCCTATGGCATTCTGTCATTGGGTTGTATGTTAGATCCAAGAATGGAAACCTACCCCCTTAGGAAGCTGGTATCTGTATGAAAGACAGCATTCCTATTCCACTTGCTGGTGGTCCTTACCCTACTGCACACTGTTGGCCCTGGGAACCTGTAGTAATGCCACTGTCATTCTTCCTCCAGGCATATCTCACCGACTTCCTTTGCCAGTTTGCTCAGCAGCCCTGTTACATAATGTTTTCGTGCCACCTTAATGACAACGAGAGGCGGGTTCTGCAGACCATCGGCATCTAAAAGGGGGATTCTTCAACCCGTGTTCCCTCTCCTGGCCCAGCCACAGACCATTCTACAGCCCTCGCTGGTCTTGAGATGCACTTTTTCTCAGTCTGGAGTGGCTTCCTGGCCTATAGCCTCAACAGTGACACTGAGGACTCAGTCCTTGCTCACCAAGGCTAGCATTTAAAAATGCTAAAACAAAGGACATTTCTCAAAGTCCTGTGAAGATACCCCAAATCTGGAACTGTTTTATTCCCTAGCTGCCACCTCCATTCCGAGCATCTTTTGTTGGTCAGACCAGAAACATTGATACCCAGAAGGATTATGGCTTCCTGGTAATTTTGCCCCACATCAGGAGCACAGGAAGTCACTATCATTTATATTCAGAAACATACCTGTTTGTTTTCATAGGATATTGTTTTCATAGGATATCTGATGTGTTCAGATAGGAGTCCCTTGAGAGATCATTATGCCTTCTACCCTCAGCCCCTGATGCTCTAGGTTCTTGGTAGGAACAAGCTGGAGCAGCCACATACTGAGCCCTTTCCAGTAACCTCCTTCCATGCTTCCCTCATGCAACACTAAGGCTCCTCTGTCAAAGGAGCCATCTTCCCATATCTGCTTCATTGCATGGCACAGCCCCTCCCCCCAGGCTGTTTCTATATATACATGCACACACAAAATAAGCCAGACAGATGGTAACTTGTCTTTCTTTTTTTAGGAAAAAAAAACCAAGAAAAAAGTTTTTATTTCTAAGTCTGCCTGACCCATCTATATTTAATATGCCTCTTCTACACAGGCTCTGTGGTTACACAGAGCCTGATATGCAAAGGTTACCCCATCCCTCAGGAATCCTCCAAAGTGGTTGAGTTGTAGCCCTCGAATTTGCAACATGTATTTTTCTAGGACAGTAAAGCAATCTTTACAAATGAATTTAGTCTGCATACTATAAGGTGTCTCAGCACCTCTGCCTTCTATTTATTCCGTTTAGAAGGAAAGTAAAAACAGAAGAAAGCATTAGAAGAGCCTATTTTGGCATACTACTGTGATTGGGCAAAGAGCTCAAAAATCTTAGAGAACTGGTATTTTTCATTCAGGTGTGTTTAAAAGGTCAGTGGTAGAGCATGTAGATAGCCCTGGGTGCAGTCCCCAGTACCACAAAAGTAAGGGACATCCCTCAATGGGTTTTCCTTGTGTTAAGAATTGAGTGAGTGAAGATTAAGAGGAGCAGAGTAGTAAGCCAGTGTTCCCTTTGTTTGGTAGTGCTCGCATCTGGGACTCCATTTTTAATAGCCAGAGCTCTTTCTCTGGGTGATGCTCTAGCAAAAAGAAAAGGGAATGTAGAAGTGACTTCTGAGCTTCATTCTTCAGCAGACAGATAACAGTGTAACATTTCATCTAAAAGGCTTTTCATGGGACCTAAAGATGTGGCAGCTTAGTAATGTCTGTACCACCAGATGTCCTTAGTGCTCAGCCTTGAGTTCAGAGGCATTCCGCTAAAGTTTCCACCTCCTCTGTAAACCTGAGAAGGTGTATATAGTTGTCTTCAGGCTGACCATGTAGAGACTAGTATTGCCTCTGCCCCTGCTGTTTTTCCTCCTGAAGGTGGAGTCCCTGAAAAAGAGAAATGATAACATACCTGTCCAGAAAACCACATTTTGGAATTTTGGAAACTTGCTCCATAGTTGACCTCAAAGCCAATTGAATTTGGTGCTAAAACAGTAGACCATTCCACACAATTAAGTTGTCCAATGGTTTTGACATGTTAGGATGGTGCCAGGTTAGCAGCATTGACCTGCTGAGTTTGAGAAAGCTTAGAGACCTCCAGTACATATGCTGACAGTGATATGGGTTCCTTCTGAGACTGCTAATTAGAACAGTTCCTCTGTGTCTAGTGCCAAAATTAGCCCAAAGGGCTTCTCATCTGTTCTCATGCTTTACTTTTCATGGGAAGACTGAGTTCCTGCCTTAAGAGGCTATCCATGCCAACATACACTGGTTGGACATGGAGGGTCTCATGTCCCTTGATGAACAGGTACTTGTGTTTTCAAAGCATTTACCTTCAGCAGGTACACAATGAATTTCCCCATCCTGTTGACTTCCTAAGAGCAGGACAAGAGTTCTGTTGGTGACTTTTGGTGTGACATAGTTGAACTCTAGCTCCTATTTTGTCTCCTATGAGAGCCAACTTCATTTGGACAAAGTGTGGGGCTGACTGTTGGAAGACTAAGAAGTGACCAGTGAGCTAACGAGAGGTTTTGGCTCCTGATGGTGATGGGTTTCCAGGATATGGGTGAAACGCTAGAAGGCTGAAAAGCTGATAAAGTTCCAAGAAAGGAAGTTGATACTTCAAACCATTGACTGGGAAGCTTGAACTTAGAGCACATGGTTCAAAAGCATATGAATTCGTGAGAAAAGAGGTTGCTGAGGCTGGGGTATTCATTGTGAGCTAAAGAGCCAGTCAGTAGTCCCACTAATGAAAGCAACCGTAGGACCAGGCTGTGGTGGCACACACCCTTAATCCCAGCACTTGGGAGGCAGAGACAGGTGGATCTCTCTGAGTTCGAGGCCAGCCTGGTCTACAAGAGCTAGTTCCAGGACAGGCTCCAAAGCTACAGAAAAATCCTGTCTCAAACAACAAAAAAATGACCTTAGGTTCACCATGCTGAGCAGCCTGACAAGATCAGATCACCAGCAGCTCAGCAAACTACAGTGAGCTCTTCCTGTGAAGGAATGTGAGGTGAGTGTTGGATGCAGCGCTGGGCGGGTTGCTTATGCCTTACTCTTTCCAAGAAGTTGGAAGCCATTTGCAAAAGATAACTGACCTAAACAACAAATGCTTGTCAAATCTTAGGTGACAGGAAGCCTCTCAGACTGAGGATCCAAGTAGATCATCGAGTCATTATAAGAAAAGGACATTGGCAACAGTATTTTGATTAGAGTGCTGGGTCCCTCACTAAAAGTACTGGGTGTTCAGAGTCCAGAAAACTCACGTGTGGGCCTAGGTTATCTGTGATTCTGCAGGTTTTCCATCTCTGTCCCTGTCAGTGGCCCTGATTGATGACAGTACTCTGTAAAAGGACAGCCAAGGACTAAACTGTTGAGGAAAAGCAGTGACGTGGCTCAGAAAGCTGGACTCAACAGCGCTTCAGCACATTAAGGGACTGTCCAGTAAGAAGTGCTGCATTGTCCCAGCCCACCAGGCAGACCTGTTGTGCCTGAGTAAATAATAGAAGATGGATTTCTGGCTCCTGTTTCCTGTCAGTTTTGGTGACTATTAAACTGGAGCCCAATGTCTTAGGCTTTTCTCAAGAAGCTAGTCTAGGGCTCAGCATGGTGGTGTCTGCCTTTAATTCCAGCACTCAAGAGGCAGAGACAGTTCAATCTCTGAGTTCAAGGTCAGCCTGGCCTACCTAGGGAATTCCATTATGTAGCAAGGGTTACAAAATGAGCAGGGGAAGCTGATTAGGAAATTGGAAACCAGTAACAAATAAGGCAAATGTTATGGGGAAAATAGGTTCTGTGTTCACTGTCACACACACACCCAAATAAAGCTAGGCTACTGGTAATGGGGTTGAAGCTGAGTCAAATGGCATGGAGAAAGTGACCCTTCAATAAAGCAGCAGAAAGGGCTGGCAGTTCTTGCTAAAACTTGAACGCAGAAATGCTGGACCTGCTGGATGTATCTATGTGAACAGCCTCACACCTACTATCCTTGCTAAGTGGGTCCTTTTCCTTACCCTTTCTGCACATTAAAGCAGAGATACTGCATGTTGTCTGCCAGTGTGAGATTACCATATCCAAGAAACCTGTGTTTCTAGTTTCTCTTACCTCTCCTACGCCAGGCAGACCAGGGTAGGGTAGGGTATTCCAAAGGAGAGACTAAAATAAGATTGCCATGAAACAACTACATTTTAAAAGCTTTTATACGCACAGTAAAATGTTAGAGTGAGCCATGCACTGTAGAACACATATTACTGGCGCTCTGGAGACAGAAGCAGGCAGGCCAAGCAGAGGGACAGAGTGAGCCCTTTTTTAAAAAATTGAGTTACCTCACTGGTAGAGCACATGATTAGCATTAAATGTTTTACCAGGGTCCTACTCCCCTCTTTGGCACCCAGACCAGGGTTCTTCCCACATCGGCGCCCAGACCATGGTTCTACTCCCCACATCAGCACCCAGGTAAGAAAAATTAAGGTGCTGTGATTCCTGGGATCTTAGAAATAAAGCTGTAAAGATAAGTGAGCCAAATGGTGAAGGTTCCACAAGGCCTGCTTCCTCCAGAGAAAAGGTGACCACCCAAGAGGGACTTAATCGTGCTTTTAAGGATGCCATCTGGCAGCAGATCGAGGTGGAAGAGCTGCGTATGTGCTAAGGCTAGAACAAGGGCAGAAGAGAAATCAGCTAAATGTTGATGAGCATCATTAAAGCTGAATGAGTGCTAAGGGAGAGATTCCCAAAGGTGACAACTATCATAGAGTTCCTCTGCATCAACGAGGCCAAGCATTTAGCTGGTAGTCATGGCCAAAGCCCCTTCTCACAGTGTCATACACTAGGTGACAAAGCATTGAGTAGTCATATTCCAGTAGCAAGCAACCAATTGTTAATAAAATTCCAAAACTGGTGACTGCTTTTCTGTGAAGATGTAGATCAACACCAGCCAGCTAGTGATCTCATTTTGTTTGTTTTTAGATGATCACAAAAGGTCTCATGCCTGTGTGACAAGTATGCAATGAGAAGGAAAACAGCCACTGGCCTGATTAGAAGGCCCAGGAAGTCCTTCAAGTTTTGGCATAACAATATAGCCAGAAAGGGGCCTGGACAGAGTGCCACCCTGTGAACCACCCTTTTGTAAAATGGGGAGCAGATGCCCAGTTCATGGGATGTGAGAAGAGTCCCATCCTAACTGCCCCCACCCCCAGCACACACAGAGCAGGAGCTAGCTGGATTTGGCTCGCCTCGCCTGCTTCGAAATGATTGTGACTCAGTTCAACTTCACATACACCACTGCTGTTACCACTGCTGTTGCTAAATCAAGGCTTGGGGAGCAGGATGGAAACGTGGTGGCCCCAGCGCCCACCTGTCACCCACTCTAGTTTTTCTGTGCGACAAATGATTGGTACATTGATTTGTTACACTTTTCCCCCACCTCTCATTCTCATAACAAATGAGTTCTTTGGGATTCCTCACCTTACGGGGTTTTGCAGGGTGACAGACCGCTGCCTGAGGATAGCTGCACTTCTGGATCCACAGGAAAAAGCTCAGCTGAAGGCAGGCTGGGATCCTGGAGGGAGGGGCCATGAAAGGAGGGGCCTAGCCTCACAGGAGGAGGTCCCTGGAGCCTGCTGATCCTGGCTGAGTGCCTGGTGATGGGAGGACTTTGGAGAAAGCTGCATGGGATACCTGAAGAGCTCGCTACCTAGGGTATGTCACAGGCCAGAACTGCATATATGAGCTTATGTTAAAACCAGTGTAAATAGGCCTGGCATGCTTAACCCTGGAGTTTTTTGTACTGTATGAGGCCCACGACCTCTTCATGACCCTGGAAGGAAAGTTAAACCGTAGCATACTAAATTCTCCCACTAGATGGTAGGATAGACTCGGTCTGATCTATTTTAATTTTTTTTAAAAAAATCATTTCACCAGGGCAGTGGTGGACACGCCTTTAATCCCAGAATTTGGGAGGTAGAGGCAGGTGGATCTCAGAGTTTAAGGCCAGGGGTACACAGAGAAACCTTGTATCGAACAAAACAACAAATGTTCACACCTGACTTTGTAGTTGCAAATTCTTAGTTCTCGTTTCCCCGGCAGCTCCCTTTTTGTGCTTGCAGGAAGGTTAACCAGCAACTGTAGAGAAGCCTACCGGTGAGGGTGACCGGAACCCTTTGCATGACCCTAAGCTCTCCAGACCAGATGAAAGACAGGATGGACTGGTATCTCTGCTAAACTCTGGCTTTAGGGTTCTAGTGGGTCTGACTGTACCATATTTTCCCACGAGGGAACCAAGACCAGGAGGATCAGGTGACTTCAAGCTGGCAGTCGACAGAACAAGACTTATACAGAGTTATGGTTCATAGCATGGGCTCTGGAGTCAGGCTAGATTCTTGAGTTCTGGCAGGGCCACTTACCAGCTTTGGTAATTTTGGGCAAGCTTTATTAAATTTTCTGTCTATGCTTCCAAATCCACAGAACAGGTCCATTGGTATCTGTTCTACAGAGTGATTGTAAGAATCAAAGTCAGAGCGATACCAAGCATTTTGTAGTGAGGCTTACAGTATTAGATTTAGCTCATTAGTATGGTCTTGAATCTAATGGAATCATCACATAAACTGCCCCAGGAGAGTGGATCCTGTCCAGAAAGGCCTTGTGCATCCAAATTCAACAGTTCCTGGCTGTGCTGGGATGGCTAAAAACAAACCCCAGCTGTAGTGCTGAATACTGAGGCCCCCAAGCCCTTCCCAGGAGGGGCCAGACAGGAAAGCTGTAAACAGCCTTCGCCATGCACTCGCAGATCTCAAAATAACACTTGTCTGCTCCCACTCTGCCCAGCTGGCAGAGCTGCAGGCTGAGTAAAGTGCCATTTAAAGATAACCTGGCACTCTCCGGACGCCCCACTGCCAGGGCCAGCTCCTAAGGCCAGACTAAGGCTGCCTGAGAAGGTGGTTGCTCACACAACCCAAGCCCATGCATGCACCCACTGTCTTCATCCTGCAGCCTGGAGTCCACAAACTGCCTAAGCTCTGCTCCGGTTCCTGGGCACACTGCAGACAAGCAGGAGCCCAGCGTTCAGAGAGGCACTCCTAAAAAGACAGTCTCTAGGGGACGAGCATTGCTTTCTAGATGACACCCTACACTGGTCACCTACCCTTGACCTTCTCCCCCACCAAAGGTGCCTATGACCACAAGAACAAATATAGAGGACGGTAGCTTACAGCAAGAAACATAATTGATACACTTGCTTATACTGAAGGAATGGGTGCTAGGAGAGACCTGAGTTCCTTCAGTTCCCAGTTCAACCATGACCTTGGCCGTGTTCCTAGTGCTTTTCTGGGCCTTTCTCTTCCTTGCTGTGACCTTCAAAGAGAATATAGCCAGTTCTTAAGAGGCTATGACATTAAATCACAGTTAAGGGCACAGGGTACATGGTCAGGTAGCTGGAATTATTCTAGAAAGGAGCATGGAAGGCTTGGAGAAGCCTGGACTGGGCATGAAGTGTTGTAGGTGGCTGCTTATTCGTCCCCATCAGCCAGCCCTGAAATAACCACACAAGAACTATATTATTGAAATCACTGCTTGGCCCATTAGCTCTAGCTACTTACTCGCTAACTCTTATATCTTAATTTAACCCATTTCTATTAATCTGTGTATCGCCACG
>LOJH01005460.1:11047-35922 GCA_001685095.1 Ellobius talpinus | reverse complement strand
CTCTCTCTCTCTCTCTCTGTGTCTGTGTGTGTCTGTGTGTGTCTGTGTAAGAGTAATGCTTATTAGATTCAGGCTCTCAGATCACACACATATTACCAAAATATTACAAGATAGAAGGGTCCTTGGTGTCACTTCATTTAAAAAGAATCAGAGGTCTCATTTCAAGCATGTGAACTAGGTTGTTTTTTTTTTTTTNNNNTTTTGTGTGTGTGTGTGTGTGTCCACAGCCTGCATCTGGAATCTCCTCCCTCAGGCTAGGCAAAGACCTGTAAGCAGCACTGTTTTTCCTATCAGCCCTGGAGAGTACAGAGGCAGCCCTGTGTGTTATTAATGGATAAAATCTGAACAGCAGCCAACCCCAAGGTGAACCCTATGCATTTAAAACATTTCATCAGACAGCTAAGTATTTTCCCCCCTCTGAGCAGCAGCTATCTCTCTAGCCATGACTCAATACACCCCGATAGAAACGAGCAGGAGCTGGGCTCACTAATGTGCAAATTGAGAGTATGAGCTCTCTACCAAAATATAAACAGCCCCGTCTTTCTCAAGTGTCAATAGCACAGGCTGGAGTGGTGTGGGAAAGAGCTGTGGATTAACCCTGGAATTATTTGGCCAAGGGAAGTGACTGTGGAGTCCTTCCCTAATCAGCTCACTGTCTAAATTTGTTCTCAGGTGTTTGGGATGCTGACTCTGACCCGTTGGAATCTCAACATTGATCCATGGTTTATGGTTTCAGCTTTTTATAAGGTCAAGGAAGAAGTGGGTGGTTTAAGAAGTCAGGAGGATAAACATAATTATCACTTATTTTGTGGTTTCTTCTGTATTTTATTCCTGAAATGATTTGAGATGCACGATGCTTGCTTTTCATTTGTTGTCCTCAACAACTCCATTCTCTGATCAGTTTCCCACCCAGGGAAGCCAGGTATTTTCCATGGATCAAAACACCCTGGATGCTTGGCCAATGGATTTCCAGGTGAACCTAATGAGCAGGAGACCTCAGGAAAAGATAACTAGAAGGCTAAAGGTGACAGTGGCGGTTTCCCCCTCACCTACTTCCTGTTGTATGCCATACTCCTCACAGTGACTATATCTTTCTGGGAACACAAAAAGAAGCTCATCTCTGTGGTCCAGGCTCCTTCTGTGGGATGATAATATTACTTCTTTGAGCCTCTGACCCTGGGGCTTGTAAAGTCCGGCCATCTTGCATCATGCATCCTGCCCATCACAAACTAGACCACACTCCAGATCCATTTCCTCTGCTGTAGTTTTTTTCTCCCGAGTTTTTGTTTTCAGCCCCATTCACAGGTCAGTGAGTACCCTCTTCATTAGCATTCCCTGTGCTGTCTGGGTAGAGTTCCATGGTCTTCTATGACTCATCAACTCAGTATTTATACAACACTTCCAATGGTTTCTAACCCGTAAGAAACATTATGGTTATAAAATCAGTTACATCACCTGACATCATAATTATACTATTGTGTTTAAGGGGAAATCATGACTCTGGCTCCTGGCTATCACTAACACTCCTTGCATTAGTGTTCCTGAAGTTAAATGGTTAGTAGGAAAAGACAATGTCTAATAAAGGCTGAAACAACAACCTGTTCCCACTTCTCCAGTCTAGTTGCTGAGTCTGCTCTTTTAGATCTAAAGGTTATCTTTCCTAATACTGCTGTGACCTTTGAACTTTGGACCGTAAGACTAGGAAAAATCTGATTTTCTTCTTCCCAAAACAGAAATGAGAGTATTTCCTTATCTTAATTACAAAGAACAAAGACTCGCACGGTTTGGAGAATGTTTTATTATTATTATTACTATTACTACTACTGCTACTATTATTGTTATTATTATTATTTTATTATTATTATTATTATTTTACATCTTATCCACCATCAGGCATGGGGAAAGGGAGGAAAGTTCTAAGCTTAGAGAGGAATCAGGATTGCAGGAATGGCACTCTACTGATGCCTGGGTATGTCCAATGATAGGGTATGGAGCACCATGTTGCCTGGCAACAGTGTCTAGACAGCCGCCTAGACAGGACTTGAGTCTGTCTCATATGATGGGAAGAGTGAGGAACAGTAATTCAACAGTTTAGAGCATGCGCAGCTTAGACTTATACCTCACTCCTCCTGTCAGCCTGGCAGGCCCGGCAACAGGATTCTGAGATGAGCCAGCAGCCCAATACACTCAGAACCCTTTGCAGCCTACTATTTAAATCTGCTTCCCCATGGTGTGGTCTCCCTCTAGGAATGGGAGAAACTTCTTTGGCTAGCATCTCCACTTGTAGCTGATGAAGCAACCACCCCATGTCCAGGACTGGGAAGACGAACCTAGCTTGTGCGATGTGATGGCTGGTTTTTCACATCAACTACCCACAACTTAGAATCCCTTGATCCAGAGGTCGAAAGCAGCATTAGGAGACTTTCATGTTATTCTTAGGCGCCTCCCCTATCTCATACCTCTGTATCTATACCAGAGGGGTGCAGGTGGCCGACTTCCTAGCCTGCATGTACAGTTTTTAAAACATAGATTCCAAGAGGTTGATTGATTTCTAAAGTGCCACAGGGTTCCTACCGTATGGGCTCTCATGGAGAATCACATTGCAGACTATGTAAAAGTCACAATCTTTTTAAACATAAACGTGCAACAAAAAAAACTTGTGATAATGGTGGAGCAGTTTGGATTTAGGTGAACAGTCAAGATTGGAACGCTGTCACTGGAATTGCTAGCAATGTTTTAGTGAGCATGCATAACAGGTATTGGTAGCTTTATCCAATTCAATAAGAAACACACTGCACTGGGTTGACAGAAGGTCTGTGATCATCAGGAGTAACAGCATGGGTGTCTCTTGTTGGGCCTTCCTGATTCATGCTCTGGACTGTTGAATTACTGTTCCTCACTCTTCCCATCATATGAGACAGACTCAAGTCCTGTCTAGGCATCTGTCTAGTATATATTAAAAAGGAAGAATTCTCTTCAGTATTTCTTAGGTCTAGTGGTGATGGGTTCCTTCAACTTTAGTCTATCTGGTAATATGATAATTTTTCTCCCTTCTTAAAGGAAAGTGTAAAATTCTTGATTGGTAGTTGTCTGTATATTAGTACTTTACGTATAACATCTCAGTTTCTGGTCTTAAAGGGTTCTACCAAGAAATCTATTAATAAATTTATGGAACTTCTTTACATGTGGCACATTGATTTTTCTCTAACAGTTTTAAAAACCCTGACTTTCTCCAATGTCATTTTAATTCTACTGCAGCTCAGTACGTGAATTTTTCCATTCATTCATAGTATTTTCCAGTTTTACTCTTTCAGATCATTCTGTCATCCACAACATCCTCATTTGTATGCCATTTACTGGTTTAATTTAGTTCTTTGTACTTTACTTTCATTCTTTAAACATATCTAAGGCATTTGCATTACAGGCTTTGTTCAATGTTTCTGGAAATTGTGTTTCTTCAGGGATAGTTTCTGGAGATTCATTGTTTTTTTTTTTTGTTCCTTTGAATAGACCATGCTTTTTTATTCCTTTGTACATTTGTGTCTTTTGTGGAAAATTTACCATTAAAAATACAGTCAACCTTTCTCAGTCTTTGTAGCCTGACGTTGTGCAAGAGGAGATCTTCAGAGATCTTATTGTACCCTTGATCATTTCCTGGCTAAGTGTTTGCCCTGGGCCTTTGTGTGTGCTCCTAACCTCCTGCCGCTTCTCTAGTATAATGATTCTGTATGTTCCTGTTTTCTTAGGAGTAGCCCTTGTACTTCGGTATGAGTCCTTAGTTGCTGTGATTCTCTGACTTTACTCTTTGGCTCCAGGACTCTGTAGTTAACCACACTGCATGTCTTAGGATTACTATTGCTGTGATGAAACACAGAAGAAACCAAAAGAAATTTGGGAAGAAGAGGGTTTAGTCAGCTTATGCTCCATAGCACAGCTCATCATCAAAGGAAGTCGGGACAGGAGCTCAAGCAGGACAGGAACCTGAAAGCAGGAACCGATGACGATGCCATTGAGGGGTGCTGCTTACTGGCTTGCTCAGCTGGCTTTCTTACAGAACTCAGGACCACCAGCCTAAGGATAGACCTGGGTCCTTTTTCATCAATCACAGGTCACAAAAATGCCCTACACACGTACCTACCAACCCAATCTTTTGGAGACATTTTCTCAATTTCTCATCCTTCGCCTGATGACTCTAGTTTGTGTCAAGTTGCCATAAAACTTACCTGCCAGCACACTGCAGTTTCTCATACCTGGCTTGTCCTCCCATTCCTTCAAACCTAAAATCCAGGACATATAATCGGCTGTAGACAGTCAGTACATTGATAATTTGATTCATTCTTCTCTGTCAGACCTATGGAAGGTATTTGGAGATGGAGTTCATATTTTCCCCTAATAGTATCCTCTGGCACAAGAGAGAGAAAAGAGAAGGCTGAACAAAACTCCATGAAACTATCCATTATTTCAACTGTGACATTTCCCTCACTGGTTGTTTATTTGTTACTGTAGATCTTCCATGCTTTCCAGAGCCCCAGTAGAGTTAGATTTAGTTTCTTGTTGGTTGTTCAGTATCTATCTGTGAAAACAACAATCTACTGCTTCCCAGTCTGTCATCCTGCTGAGGTCAGCTCTTTGAATTTAACAACCATGGCCATCCGTGGAATGGCTACCAAAACTACCACACAAAACAGTAAAGGTCACAATAATTCCACACTAAACTCTACGCTCTTTCACATTCTTTTCCCATAATCACCCTCTCCATCACACTCAATAATGTACATTAATCATAAATAAAATTATATCATAATACTATTCAGGCTTAGAACCTTAAAATTTTAGTGTCAATATATCCCAGGTGGCATTATAAATCAGCATTTGTACACATATTAAGCTTTAGTAAAAGTATTCTTTCCCACAGGTATTTATTTCTTTATTGTGTGATTTATTATGTGTGTGTACAGGTGTATATGTTATCTCTGGGTATGCACATGTACATGTGTGTGAGGAGCACAGAAAAAGATGTTCAGTGTCTTCCTGTACTGTTGTCTACCTTATTTTTCAGGACAAAGTCTCTCTCTAAACTTGGAACTTGGCATTCAGCTGGCTGGTCACAGATGTGCATTGCAATGGCTCACAATTGGGATTTGAACTTAGGTGCTCATGTTCTCACAGCAAGTTCCGCACCCACTGAGCTCTTGCTCAGAAGCCTGACCTTCTATCAACTGGTTACATACACCAACAGAAAATGATCTTTGAAAATAGAGTTTTCAAATAAAATTCGCGTAAAAATGATTGTATGTAGATCACGTTTTGAAGATTTATTTTGAGTTTTTACTTTATGTGTAGTGTATGTGAGAGTGTGTGTATTCTATGTGTATACAAGTACCTGTAAAGACCAGAAGAGGTTGCCAGATACTCTGGAATTGATGCTGACAGGCAGCTGGAAGGCACTTGAGAATGAACTTGGGTCCTCAGATAGATCAAACACTCTTATCTTCTTCGGCCATCTCTTCTGCTCCTCTATAGGTTACTTCAACACTTGTGTAATAGGCTGGTAAGGTAACTGGAATCTCTCTGTTGAAAGGCAAGCGCATTTGTACCAGACTTTGCCAAGTCATTGTCCAAATCCTCTGTCACTTTATACACCTACATGGTTACTTGGTCCTTCTGTCCGTGCACACATTAGCAGGCTTATAAGCCACAGACAGTCACATCACAGACAAGTGCTGCCTATCTTCGCTGTGCTTCGCCTGTGCTCCCAATGAATGAGTCTGGCATTGTTCCCTTTGTTTAGTCATTTGTTTTTATTTTCCCAAGGATTGCCATCTTGAGTTCTCTGCCCATTTCTATGTGATGTTTGTAGAAGATCCTTGTACATTAATGAAATTGGTCTTCCATCTGTCATAATTTATTTCAGTCAGCTATTTGTATTTTTACTTTGTGATATTTTGCCATCAGAACTTTCTAAATTTTATGTGCTTATGTTATTTATATTCTTTCCTTTCTTCCACGGGCCATGTTTATGCTGATGCTTCAACTTCTTATAAAGCCCAATAATATTTTCTTTATTGTCTGATTTTTTAGGGGCATAGGAAGAGAGGTAAAGATGTAGTATTATTTTTTCCAAATGGCAGTTGAGTTGCTGTAATGCATTTTTTGAAAAGAAAAGCATTCCCCCCTACTCATCTAAGATGCCAGTGTTATGAACTCCTAAGTTTCCGTATGCATACATCCATTTTTCACTTTCTGTTCCTTGCTTTTGGTCGGTGTATTTGTTAGCCTCATTGTCAAGGTGCTTTAGTTCTTGTACCTGCATCAAATGTTCTCTTTTGTACTGTTGGTCATGCTTCATTGTCTTCTCTTAGAAACAGCTCTTTCTGCTCAAACGTAATCTCATAAATAACATCAAAACAGAATGTCATGGAAGAAATCGAGAATAATAACAAAACAATCAGTTGAACAAAACTTTGAAGGACTCTGTGGTGGTCGGTCGGTCTTTGCTGTCAGCTTAACTAGACTGAGAATCAACTTGGAGATACATTTTGCAATAAGTCCATGAGACCATTGCCACAGAGGTTTAATTACAAGGGAAGACCCACTCTAAAGATTAACAGCATCATGCAAGGTCTGGGTCCTAAATGGATTACAAAGCGGAAAAGGAGAAAGTGAGCTGGGCACCGGCAGTCCTTTCCCTGCTTCTGGACTGTGAATGCAGTGCGTCCCACTGCCTCAAGCACACAGCCCATCTCCTGACCCATCATGATGAACTATGTCTTCAAACTGTGAGCCTCAAGAAACCCTTTATTTCTTACGTGGCTTTTTATCAAGGAATTTGTCATTGAAATGAGAAAAGTAATGAATGTATAACACAAGGGGAGAAGTGAGTAAATGGGAAGCCACAAGGTGTGCTCGACCAGGAGGACCACATTGTAAGTTTGTAAAAGTATCCAAACATCACTAAACAATTGCAATTCAATTCCAATCAGAATACCAACAGGAAAGCTCTGCTTAACCAAATATTGCTAAAACTAATATCTTAAAAATATAAGTATTTAATCAATTCTGTTAACAACACAAACTAAACAAAGCTTTAGAATTAAGGTACTAATTAATTTATTAGAAACTTTTCTATGTAAGGTTCTTTTTAAAAAAATTAAGTGTAAGTATGTTTATCTATGTGTGGTGTATGCAGAAGTAAGTTCAGATGCCTACAGAGGCCAGAGGCATCTGACTTCCCTGGAACATGAGTTAGAGGCAGTTTTGAGCTGCCTCTGGGTGCAAGAAATTGTACTTGGGCCCTCTGCAAGTAGAGTAATGCACTTTTAATGACTGAGCCATCTCTTGAACTAGATTTATTCATATTTTATTAATTTTTGAGTACAGTGCATGAAGTTTCACTGTGGCATCTTCACACTCCAGGTATTATACTCTGTTCTCATTCTTTCAGCTTTGTGGAAAAACTAGAATTGTGTCTTTCTCCTCCATTGTAAGCTTCTATAAAGCAAGAGCTTCCGGTTTGACTCTAAACCACAGTGTTACGTGAAGGAGTACTCTAAACAGGCCTGCTATGTGAAGCTACACATAGATGTTTCTCAATAATCCTCTTTTTTCCTTGCTCTTGTTTTCTCTCCTTACCACTTCTTCTTCTGGAGTTTTTCCTCTGTTGCTCTTTATCAAAAAGGTATGATTATAATTGATGGAGTGTCTCTAATGAGGAATGAATTTGTAGGACATTGAGAGCACAGGGAATAAGGGTCATTAGAAGCTAGAGCACATGGTGATTCAGTTCTCCAGACACTATGTAATATGCTATCTGTGGAGGACACGATTCTTTGGAATCCAGGGTTGTCAGGCAAAAACCCGGGCTTCTATCCTTGACTGAAGCTATGTCGCTTGTTCAAGCTTCAGAATCCTTTCACCGTGTGTGTCTCAGATACAGAAATACAAATCTGTGTTCAGGGGATCTTACCTGAGAAACACATCCTTCACTCTCCACAGTCCTAAAAAAGACCCGGGAAGCAAATCTCAGAGCACTCAAATTGAAAAGATCATGCATCACGGGAACAATTATGTAAGTGAAGCAAGCAAGAGGGGTTTGCATTTAGCATCCAAATCCGATAGAGACCTACATACATCTTTCTTCTCTAAAGACTATGCATTATTAGAGTTGTGCATTAATGTATACCTCTTTCTACTGCTGCTTCAAAGCTTGCTGGTTCTCTGCCTCTGTCTCTTCCCCTCCCTCCCTCTCTACAGTCTGTCTCAGCCTTTCTCTCTCCCCCCCACACACCCCATTGTTCTCCAAAGTCAATCATTTTTTTTAACTAAAGTTCTTTCTCATTTCCAAAGTGTAAGTTTTTAACTATTGTGATAATCAAAGAAAAAAATGTTCTTTTAATTGCTATAATTATCTAGTAATCACTTCTTCTCAGTTGGAAAGATCTGGTCAAAATAGATCCTGATTAAGAAGTTTCAGACAGTCGTCAATCTCCTCCCAAATATCAAGGGCTTAAAAAAGTAAGTATTTCAGCAAACATTTGATGGCTGCACCACCATGCCACCAAGGAAGCCTTATCAGGACTGAGAACAGGTACAGTAAGGTGGAGCTGTGGCCATGTCACTGTGAAGCCTGGCTTGTCAACTGGAAGACCTGTTAGCATTCGAGTGGCATATAAGTCCAGTGAAACCGACCATAGAAATTCATTGTAAGCTCAGCTTTTAAAATTAAAAATTCTAAATGAACTTGGACAAGAGAAATGAGTACGTTAGTCTACATTACAATTACAAACCTCTGCTCTTCCGAGCCGAAGATTTTAGAAGTCTGTCTACGTTTTGAAATCAAACTGTGGGCATAACACATGACCAAAATCAAAGCAAAGAACAGAAATAAAAACAAAACTACCCTTTTAAGTCAGGCGTTATCCCCGAGGGATATTTGTTATTTGTTATTCCTGGTGTGAGTATGATTTTAACATTACAAAACAGCCCCCATCACGCTCTTTTTAATCTTATGTTATACCCCCTTCCCTAGTCCAATGTTTGCCATGAGCAGACCACAAAATAAATAAACGTGATAAAGGGTAGAAAGACAAAAAGACATACTGCTTCTCAATGTTCACTGTTGCTGGAAAATAGTTATAAGAAGCCATGTTTTGTTTTGTTTTTTTTCCATGGGAGGACTGCTGTGGTAGGGCTTATGTTATTTTTCCTGTGAAGAATTCAGATAAAACGGGACCATTAGTTATTTAAATGAACATGCACACAAGTCTTCTCCAGGAGCTAGCTGACACATCATCTGCTAATCCAAGTTCTTCCTTGTTTTTATATATTTGGATTCTCTCAAGTCAAAGTTTTATTTCTCACCATTTCTTAATTTGATCCAAGGGAAACTATTTGTCATGCTAACAAAATTCCCCTTGCATCGTGGCGTCCATTACACTAAATTCCAGACAATGCTTTAAAAAGGCACATTGCTGGCCCCTCTTGCTCTCAAGAGGCTATCTTTGGCGTCATGTGACTTTGCTGCCCTCCTGTGGCTGCTCCTTGGGGTTCCTAGACCTCGGTTTAAGTCTATGGGTTCTGGGGACCCTTGACACAGGCCATCCAAATTCTTATACTGACCACTCTTTGCCATGATGACAGCAGATGGACACAATCAATAAACATCCTCCTGAGAAGTTGTAAGCAGTCTCTCCTTCTAGTTGGTCCAGCGACATGGGGACAAGAGGAGGGCAATATCTCAACTTTCACAATGAGTTAAACATTTTTCCGGTTGCCTTTCTCATTTTCCTCTGTGCTTAGGGTGAGCATCTTCTGATGGTTTTACTACATAGCTTTGTAAATCAGATAATCTCTACAATTAACATCTGAGCCACTGTAACAAGAAAACAGCCACAGGTTCATTTAAATGAATCCATGTAGCTGTGTTCCAATAAAGTTTTCACAAACTTTATTTACAAAATCATGGACAACAGCAGGTATTACTTTTGTCCTATAGACCATTATTTATCAATTCCTGTTACAGGGCTATTTCCTGTTATATTAAATGTTGAAAGCACTTTCTTGATAAGTTAATTGATAATACATTAGTGAGCTAATGAAGTCTATTTACAACCAAATACACATTTTTGAAACTCTTCTTCTATGATTGAATTTGTATAAATTTTAGCATGTTCCACTCCAAACTTTCACGTTCCATATTGTGATGATTGCTGAGTTGGCATATGGTATCTCTGGGTGACTTTTTCAGCACTCAAGCAAGCAACCCATGACAGTCCATCTTTAGCCACCAGTTTTCCAGGAATCATTTCTTCCTGGGGGCTACCCCTCTTCAGAAGACAATGTGTATTCTTTCTTCAGTCATTGCCAGTGTGACAGAGAGGCGAACATCTATATCCTGCCAATCTCTTTTCTAAGTATCTTTCTAATCTGTCATGTATTTGAAATCCTAGAGACATTTCCTAATTATCAGTGCCTTCAAGTGTGTTTTCATTTCTGGTTTACATTTATGCACCATCATATAAATAAGTCTCCAGATGAGCTTCCTGTCACATTAAACTGATGTTTTCTTGTCCTTGGTCCAGCAGCTTCTTGAAAATCAGGTCTAATCTCCTCATCTCCCATTATAAGCCTCACCTCTTGGTTCCGTTGCTATGTTGCTACCTACCTTCCACAGTACTCTGATCTCATGCCTAGCTTCTCATAGTTCCAACTTCATCATGCTGTGCTTATTAAAGCCTTTCTTCATAGGACTTTGTAAAAGATACAGTTTCTCCCTCAGTCAGTTACGTCAGTGCCTGTCCTTTCTTTGATCCACCCATTCCTCCCTTAGTAAAGGGTGCTTACCCAACAGTGTACTCTCAGTTCCACAGATGACAGCTCTCCCAACCACCATTGCTCTTGCATGCTGTGTACACACTGACCAGGGCTCACACCATTCAATCTTAATCCTTTCACATTCTGAGTTTCTTCCACTGAACTCTAGACTCCCTGAACAATGTAATTCTTCCATCTCCTTCATGTTTCTGGTACCACGCATTTGACCCAGAAGGCTATGAGTGAAGATTGAATTAAAGCATGGGCTAAATAAGAAAGTAAACGTACTAATATGAATTTACTCACTGGCGAACAGAATATTACGCATATTCCCCTTAATGTTGGCATTGGCTTAAGAAAACATTTCACAAAAAGTAAACCCCACCCTTCACCCTCTGCTGAGGTGCTTCCTACAGAGCTGTCATCTAAACTTCGGCATTAGAGCAAAACAAAATGATGGGTCCTATTGGAAACTTTGAACTTCAATTAATTAGCAGCTCTCTACCGATGGCAGTACAAGTCTGAACCCCGTAATGAACCACAATCACTCATCTCTGAGTTTGGTTGGCAAGAACTCAAGGAGAGTGATCGAAAGATCAGGCTGCCTGATGGATCTAACAGGGCCAAGACAGAGGTCAAGGCTGGGCCTCTGGCTACACTAACAAACCAATTCCATCCTCCCCCAAGGACAAATGCAGCAGGGATTTCACAGCCCAGAAGCTTGCGCAGTTTCTCCTATCACCGAGTCTTTAAAAAATGCTGATCTGGGAGACTGAAGCAACCCACTGGAGACTCATTCTCAGTATGGCAGGAGTTCTGAACCCCAGCCTGCAGAATCTCAGGAAGCAGCTGGGTTCCTAATTAAAACAAATCGTTAATAGATTTAGCAGTCCAAATTTATGCTTTTCAATTAAAAATGCGGTTGCAGTTGCTATATCTGGGTAAGAGAGGATGTGTTTGAGTGTGTCGTAAATGATGCCTGGTGCACATGTGCATGCATGCATGTGTGTGCATGAGTGTGTGCATGTGTACATGTCCGCACATACAAGAAAACAAATATGCACTGTGAGCCTGGTGGGGGTTCAGGGTTTAAGAAGGCTGCTGCAGAGATTGGGTCAAAGCTAAGATGCAAAGGTTAATTGAATCAATTTGTAATAGTTTTGGAAACTTCCTTGATTCTCTAGTCACATTTCAGAAACAGCTATGTATGGAAAAAAAAGGACTTTCCCTTCATAAATCTTTAAAAGAGACGTACAGTGCACCATTGAAATGTTAGCTACCTTTTGAGAGTGTATTGTTCTCCAGATTAAGGGAAGAAGATGGTTTGAAGTGTTCACTTTTTCCTCTAGTCCATCCAGCAAGCCGGTAGGAAACTTTCTAACCTTAGTGCCAGGTTATATGTGCATATAAACAGGATGCCGTGTCTCTGGGTGAACAAGCCAACTTTTATCAATGAGATGGACATCCTTACCTTGACCACAGGTTATCAGAAAATGGAGGAAGCTATAATTTATGGTGTCCATAAACAGAGCAATTCACTCCCCACTCCTGTGGAGGAGGGGGTGCATCTGTCTTCATTGCGGTCTGTCACTGCTCTACCTCCGTTGCATAGCTTACAAGGCATCTAGTGCTCAGGACAGGAGATAAAGCCCAGGAGCTCAGCTGGTGGCACAGCAGCCTTTCAGTGTGGGTGCAGCGCCACGCTCAGTGTGCACTGAACTATATTTGCACCATCACAACCTGTTCGTGCTGATGTGAATGCATGTGATTTTAGGCCATGAAATGATTGACAATATGTCATTTTATATACAGTGTTGGAAAAACCATTTGGAGTCAGGAAGAAAAAATATATTTTTTCTTTTCTTACCTGTAAAGTTACTTCTCATTCTAAAAAGCAAAATTAATAAAAAAAGTCCAAAGTCCAAGGAAGAATGTAGATTGGTTCAGGCCACCCTCACCTACAGTAGAGACCTACGATTCAGGGTTTTTCTTCTGCATATGGTTTACTCCACTGTGGTACCAGGAATTCAACTCCATCATTGGAATTAATTCCTCAGCTGTTTCCAGCCACAGGCTTGGGATTTAATATAGGAGGGTCAGTTGGTGTGACCCACAACACAAGGACTTCGTACGGTAAGGCAAGGGAACAGGGAAAGAAAATAGTTGGCTCAATAAAAGCTGCCTCAAACCCGAGAGACAGTTTCAAAAGGAGGAGAAAATGACGATGTCTCAGCTCTGGAGACAGAAGCCAACCAACCTGTTTATTTCCAGATGAAGAATTCTGACCCACAATAAGTGGTCATGGGTTTATGTGGTTCAGAAGATGATTGTGAACTCTGGGGCTTTCTCAGATGAAGCAGTGGCCTGTGCTTCCTCCATTAGAAAGGAGCAACAGAGAGTTAGGATGCAGAACACCAAACCCACTGAAGGCTCAGACTCTTGTCCATGGAAGAAGTGCTTCAAGGTTTTCTTCATGTGCCATAGACTAGCCATTCCAAAAATACCATCAGAACATACCCCAACTCTCTTGTACACGTCCCATCTTGGGAAGACATAAGGCATCAGCCCTTCCAACAAGAGCATCCTCAGGGTCTTCTTGGCCCACTTCCATATACTCACTGTCCTTCTGTTCTCAGGACCTTTATAATTTTAACACTTCTGTTTGTGAAGTGTATTAGGATTATGCAGTTTTATAAAGAAAGAAGGAAGCTAGGATAGAGTCTTGGCTTGCTTACATTGGAATTAAGACCTCTGGGCTCCTTGTTGTGAATTCAGAATGGAGCCATCAAAAATTATGAACTTCTGTCATGAAACATCTAAAACTAGCTTTGTCAGGTCACAGCCAATGGCCTTAGTGGTATTTATTATGGGATGTGTGGCGAGGTTCCATGTAACCCATCTTACGGAGGTCTGAGTAAGTGTCCTTCGGGCTAGGCTCAGATCTGAGCTCAGATCTGAAACTGCACTCTGGTTGTTAGAAAAAACATGGTGGTCTGCTTTGTGCTATTGTAAGAAGTTGGGGGGGGTGTTCTTTAGATGGAGACGCATATTTTAATGTATTGTATATATTTGCCTGTGGCGCTATAACAACCAGAAGATGATGTAAGAATGATCTCTAGAGGTAATTACAGGTTGACATTTTAGGTCATCTATGTAAGATTTCTGTCAATCCACACTTTACAGAAGTTCCTCGAGCAGCCCTTAGACAATAAAATTGAGAATGAATGAAAGATCATCTCTACCTTAGACAGTATGCGGAGTAGATTAAATATAATTAACAGGAAGTGCCTGGTATTTCCCAGTGTGCATGCTCAACCAATAGGCTCCTTCAGCATCAATCATAGCTCTAAATATGTTAGCACGACCATGGAGCAGACACACCTACTGGCCCGAGGTCTATCTAACTCATTACAGCAGGGGCATATTGCTTGAGATCAAGAATTCAACTCTTCTATGAAACACTGGTATAAAGAGGTTCACTCACTTCTCAGACCATTGGAAGGGACACATTAGACCAGCTGACATATTTGGGGCGAACTGTTGGGGTATAGGATTTAAAAAAAAATGAGTGACAAATTCCACCAAGCTGTCCCTAGCCACTTTAAGAGATCTTTCAGATTCAGAGGAAGCCATGCCCCTTGCAGCCTTGCTCTCCTGCAGGCTCCAGGGTCATGTGACCCTGGCACATAACTTTTCCTGAGTTGCCTATATCTCACGTCCTGTAAATGCCTGTCCCTCATGTTCACTTTCAAGGACTTGGCCAATCTCCTTTTGTAAATAGAACAATGCTTTATATATCTCTCTTACTCCAGAGTGACGATATCAATAATGCAGGAAACGCATCTGTCCAGCGCAATGAGATTATTTTTCTGATTTTGTTTGACAGTTATGGTAATAGTTTGGCAAACAATCCACTCCACCATCGATGGCCACAGATTACAGCTGTTTTTTAAAAACCTCAGTCGCTGCTGGAAAGCTGCAAGATGGATTGTACTTGGAGGGGAAGACGCGAAGACACGCCTTGAACCTTTATGTTAGAAAAATTCTTAACTGTTTCTGTACGTAAAGGCCCAGGGGAATATTAGGGAAAGGACACTGTGTGATCTGTGGCTTCATTCTAATAGTACAAAGTGAGGAATGACAATACAGGGTTACCCTAAGGACACTCATTGCCAGGAGTAGCATGGAGAGGAGAGAGGCCAAGATATTTTTGAGAAGCATGAGGATTTATTATGACGTTTACAGGGGAGGAAACCGAGAGACGTTATTATTGTTTACATTTTAGGGCTATTGATTAGAAGCACTGGCAGGTCAATAGGGAAACACTGACCCAAACTAGGGATTTTCAGAATTTTCTCTCTTAGGGATGGTAAATAGGAGTTCACTTATGTTTCTTAAAACCAGAGCTTCTGAAGTCTTAACAAAGCACACTTCTACTGAAATCCATGACAGTTCTCAAGTGGGCTTGATTTCAGTATGCATTTTCACCCTTTGGGATTTCTTCTTTACTTCCTACGAGGCAGAAGGTTGACCTTGCTACCGGCCCATAACCCTGGCCTTTGGCCAGCCATTGTTTCTCAGGGAACAGGAGACAGAATGGTGGCCATTCAAGTGTCCCAAGGTGCAAGATTTCTTCCTCTCTTAGTTGCAAGGTGAAAGCATTTGGAAGAGCAGTTATGATGGGTGAGGGCAACTAGGCTGCCCGTGTTCTTCGTGCCCAGGTGAGTTCATTTTTCTTGTGAACTTTTCACCTAGGCCCCAATTAGTATCCTATTAACCTGCTTAAATATGGAATTGCTAAGATCTTCGAATAGTCCGAAATGGACTATTAGCCAGCCCATTTCCTGGCTCCATCAGATGAAAATGCCAAAGTAGGTCGTACAACAGAATTACCGTGATTAATTCCAGCTTTCTTACATGGGCCATGATGTCATTCAAGTTAACGGAGAGTCATGCGCAATGCATCACTTGGACGACTGATGGCATGTGTGAGGATTCTAAAACACATTTCAAACTCTAAGTTCCTAAGGATTTTCCTTATTAACATAGCAAACGTTTCAAACACGTTAAATTGATGAATTAGACAAACGGTGACTTATCTCGAGTTTAATTTGTAATGTGCATGTTCTCTAAGGTCTAATGTACGAAAAAGGTTTATTTCTCCCAACAACTACAATGGTAGATCAAGACTTGTCAGTCTTCTGAACGGTTCTTACCGTAGCTGCAAGCTGGCTTTTAAACACACCATGAAGATGTGTTCTCCAGAGCCTACTCAGCATGGCATTTGCAAGCATAAATGGCTTTGCTGAGGCTAAAGTGACCTAGCAAACTTCTCATTCTTTATCATATATTCCTAAAGGACTGCCTTTAAAGAGTACTTAAAGAGAAACATTCTGTGTTTTAACATCTCATATATTGAGGCAATTTCTTTACAATAGGCAGATTTAATTTGTTTTCCTGTGTGAAGCAGCTTTAGAGACTTATTAACAATTTCAAATATTGCACCACAATATGTCAAACAAATCTAAACTGTATCATCACAAGTAATCTTATTTAGGTGAGTTCATTTCTGCCCCCCCACCCCTGAAAATGAATCCTACAGCTAGTGTTAATGGCCATTTGTTTCCCTTTAAATACTTTTACTTAGAAATCACAAGATCTCTGGGTGCTGCAGTGACGGTACAGAGGGTTTTGTCATCTTAACATGTACAACTAACTGGTCACACTCTGCTCTTGTATGATCCAAACATGTTCAGCACACATTCGCTTTTCACAGAGGAAAATAATGCTTGGAGTGGAAGGCGGAGAAATGGCTAAGAGAAAATGCTTACACACAAGCACAAGGATCGAATTCACATCCTCAATAATCCTGTAAAATATTGGGTACACATGGGGACCTGCTTGTCATTCCAGCACTCTGAGACAGAGATGAGATCCTCACAGCAAAGTTGACTAGCTCGGTTATCCCGTTATTGCTGAGTTCCTCACTCCATTGAGAGAAACTGCAACAATGATTGAAGAACCAGGGCTTCATGCTTGGGCTCCTTATTCATGTCACGCAATTTTATTTGCACAGACACCTGTAAATGGGGAATCAGACATGTATTCACGCCCCCGACACGCACAAAAGAAAAGAGCTCTTGATTTTCTTACTGTTATTATTTTGACTCTGAAGCTGTTAAATCATATCAAATATTGATTAGAGAGCTTTCGCATTGGGAAAGCATGTATTTAGCTACTCCATACCCTGAGTTGGCTGCCTAGCATCACACACACAGACACAGACACACACACACACACACACACATGACTTGAAGCATATTATACTTTTATGATCAGTTACTACTTCTTGATGTAGTAGTAACTGGCCATGTGAATTCATTTTTGCAGTCTTAAAGAGGAATATCTAAAAGCTTTATGAAAATCTCTAAATTTTAAAAATTTTCCCTTTCTGGTATCAAGACTTCATAAACAGCCACTTGGCTTAGTCTAGAGGGGCAGCATAGCTAGGCCAAATGGCCACTGTAGGGACCCGGTCTATCTTTCTTCCCTTCTGATCAGTCCACTGATCTCTAAGAACCCAATGGTGAACACTGACCTTTAGAAGCCGTATTAATAAATACCAAGGTCACCACCAGTTCAAAGACTGAACACTACACTCAGTGCTTTTGTTGCAGAGCCAAATGTCCCTCCCGTAAGGACACAGCAGTGTCAGCGCTGTGCTGGCTGACGTCAGCTTCTCTCCAGAATCCAAAGGCTTTCCAGGACCTGGATTTCCAGGTGGACCATTCTGTCCCTGGAGATATTGGCTAGCCCACATCTTCTCACATTGGAGAATTCCCACCAAGGTTCCACATCTTTTTCCCTTAATTAGCAAATTAGGTTAAAATCTAAGACAAGGTTTTGCATCAGGAAATCAAGGAAAAATATCCATACTCATAGTTGGCATTGACATTTTCTATCACAGAAGAATTGCCAAGCCTTCCTTTGATTCATGTGTATATTTTTTGTGCAAAAACAACGGCTTTATCTACTCCTGTTTTCTAAGCATTATGACAGGGGTGGTGTATGAATAAAAAAACATGAATTTGCCTTCAGAGATTTTGAGACTTTCCGTACATTCTCTTATTTTATTGATAGTGACTGTTTATGATAGTAATTTACGCGCGTTAGTTCTAGAGCAGTTTCAAATGAAACACAGATTAAAAACTCATCCCCCAGTTTGACTAGCCACTTTGCAAGTGGTCATGGTACAGGGACTTCTCCTACACAGTACAGGTATGTAGAGATAACTCCACACAGGTCTCCATCCTATCTCTTCTAGGGAGCTCTGGGTGAGGTTCGACACAGCTTCTTCTTACCTTTGTCTTTGCCTTTGTTAACATACCTTGTGTCTCAGTTACTTACCGCTGCCGTGCTCAAACACTGTGACCAAACAACTTCCGGAGGAAAGCGTTACTGTTTTGTCTCAGGGTCCTCCTGCCCTGAGGGTGGGAAACATGGCAGTCGGCAGCAGACATTGCAGCAACATCAAAAAGCTGAGGCAGAGGGAATGAGCTAGAAGTAGGGTGAGGTCTTAACTTTTCAAATGCCATCCCCGTGACAGACTTTCTCCACCAAGACTACACTTGCTAAGCCTCCCCAAATATTCCCACCAACTAGAGATGAATTGTTCAAATGCCAGACACCAGGGAAGATATTTCTTATATAAACCACTGCACCCGACTGCATTCGTCTGTACACTAGACGCCCAGATTGTGGGGTCACTATGAGCAGCGTATCTTTGTCCTTGGACACTTTCCCACTTCTCAATTGTATTTTCATGACATTCCTTTAAATGGTTGCATGTGTTTCTATTTCTCACCCCCTGTTTTTGCAGTAATGGAGCTGGAACACGGGGCCTCATGGGCACCAATGACTCTAACCATCCATCGAGCTATCTTCCAGCCATATGCTTTTCTATCATACATGTACCATGATTTATTTGACCATCCTTCTCTTGATAGATATGTATTTCCTTTCTTTAATTCTTTTCACAGCTCCATCTACTAAGATTAAGTCAATAACTTTGTTCGGACTTCTATAAAAATATGTAAACCTTTTTCACAGAGTGTTTCCTATAATATTCTTTTTGAACTTCCAAATTGGCTCATTTCATTCCTGCCCTGTGTGCTTTGTCTGGAGTGTTCCCCCAACAGAATCAGAACCTTGTCAGGTAGAACATGTCGTGCTGGATAAGAGCTATCAGAGTATCTAACATTCAGTGGAAAATGAAAGTGTGTTCACATTCTAGACCTACTAGTTTTGCTTGCAGCCATTCCAAAGAAATAAGATGTGGCTTGGCCTTCCACGGGATCTATCTGTATAGACTAACATTCAGACAGACAACATCAGTCAATATCACACGCTAACATTTGGTGACACTAATTGCTTAAAACTCAGTCGTTTAGAAATTACCCAGATCCCCTCATGGTCTGTGAACTCAAACCATTTGACTCTGCCCAAAAGATTTTAAAGATGTTTCCTCCAGGAATTAATTTATTGTTTGTCGAAAGCTAAAGACTGATAGATGACCAAAGAGAGGAAGCAGCCTCTAACGAACATACAAATCTGTGACGCTGACATTGCAAATTTCCCCCTTTATCTGTGGCTGCTAAACATCAGCAGAGCCAGTAGGCACAACCCCATCCCTTCTCCCTTCATGTAGCCCAAGTTAAGAGAAGCCAAGAGTAGGGGCTGACATTTTTGCTTTTCTTTGGATCTACTCCAAGTCTTTAAGACAACCTCTGCTTTTGATTTAGCCCTTCAGGAAATCTTTTTTCAGGGTTACACAATCATAATAAATTCTTACTCTTTGCTCCATCACTTTCTCCTTCCCAGGACAACACTGCTGCCTCACGGACACACTTAAAATGCTGTCCTGCCCTATTGCCCTGGTCGTGCCACTTCGCATAGACCGCTCATCAGTCACCTCTGGCATCTGCGGCATCTGGACCTATGCTCCTTGCCCATGCTCTCCTGAGTCCCACAAAATTACTGACTGCACCATGCTTTTCCAGGTCTCTTCCTCTACCTGAATGTTGGTCTTTAAGATGTCCACTTCAGCATTACATCATGATAGAAAACACTACCCAATCTCTCCTTTTGCCTTGAGGCTTTTCTTTTTCTCTTTCCCTTCCCAAGCTGTGCTTTGTATAACGTCCGGTAGGATACTAGACATGCAATGGTTTTTGACATTTGCTCAAATTCCCTCTGTACTGCTTCATGAAGGAAAGGTTAGAACCCAGGATGCTTTCTCTGATCTGGTGCAGCAATTGCTACACGGAAGATGAGATACGGTGATTGCAGAACCAAGCATTTCAAATGGAAACAATGTCCTGCGTTCCCTGTCGAGCATGCCAGGGGTAGGCTGCTCCGAATGGCTCTACCCCAGCAGTGCCCCCCTGTGAGCACAGTCCGGTGCCTGATCTAGCTATCATACACGTCTTCAATTAATATGTCAATTAATGGAAAAAACCCAACTCTTCTGGGCCTAGGGAGAGGTTCAGTTTTCTGAGTGTTTTTTTTTAAAAAACTTATTTGCTTCCCTAACACTACTCATACTTCTTTTTATTTTTTTCACTTCTGATCTTTGCTTTCAAAATTTCAGAACTTACACCTTGTAGGTGAGGGCTGCCTCACGTTACTATAACAACATTAAGGGAGATGAATTTTCCAAAATGAGGCCAGTGAACTGTGATGCTGGAGTAATCCCATTACTTTCAGAGGCTTTGAGTCTGTTATAATCACTCAACTGTAGCAAGGCTGTGCTTTGAAAGGAAAAAAAAAGCTTTGGGTGGCTGCTGGTAGGAACTTTGTCTTCAGGACAAAATTCCCCATCTTTGAGGTTGGATTTCAGTAGAGTAAAAGCCTTTGGGGCATCTCATTAAGGTTATGTGACAATTCCTAAGTGTTTAGTCAAACGGGTCAAAGAAGTTGACACTATTTATGTCCAGTTGCTTCCTGCCTAGAAGAAAGCTAAAATAAGCAACCTTCTGTTTCTATACAAAGGAATTCCTCAGTTTGGATCCTTTCTATATTTACTCTGATGTGGTGGTCTTTAGGGTTTAGGGAGTTAAAATACGTGGGAAAAAGAAAAGAGAAAATTGGCAAGTGTGGGAAAGATTTACACACTGAAAGAAACCTTTCAGAAGGGAGGTGGGCATTGTATAGCGTCCATGTGTCTCTCAAATGCATGTTCCTACATTTGTTCTACTTAGAAATTTGACTGTGGATATAGCTTAGTAGAATGTAGGAAGTAACAAATAATTGAATTATAATGGTTTTGATTCATGGAAATATTTACTAAATGTATGTGTGATCAACCAGTGGGATGTAGAGGTTCTCTGAAAGGGCCAATAATGTAGGCCACTTCTGCAATCCTTCTGCACTGTCTCTTGCAAATAATTCAAAATCCCCTTGGATGTGGGTAGCTCTTAAATGAGCTCTGAAGAGTTAATAACGTCAGATATTGATAAACTAAAATTAGCCGGCTAAGGGAGTTTGCTGTAGTGCTTCATCCAGTATGGTGCCAGGACGTCTGGCTGCTACAGAAGCCTTTGCAATGGCATGCAGCTCCTGCCATTTAGGTAGGCAAGCAGATGGTTGGAATTCCCACAGTTTCCAGGAAGCAGGCTTTGTTATCGGGGCTTCATTAGTGTCAGATTGAGTTGTCCTTGGCTTTTAATTGCTACTAAGTTCATATCAATATTTTACTCTTGTTGATTGTTCGGTTCTTGGGAAGTGGCTTTGCCTGGCCATTTTGATTACCATGCTTTGGTGTGCCATTTGCCTAAGGATCTTAGGACCCCCTAAATGGCTTGATAACACATATGCACACAGGATGATCACACAGGCATGAACTAAGATTGAGACTCATCAGTGTTACTCAGTTTCAAAGCATTTTAGTTATCTGGTTTATTTAATTGTCAGCACAATCTGCACTGAAGATAATTTGGTTTCTATTGTTCAAATCCTAATATTTTAGACAAGTCCATATTTAAAAACATGCCACCATTTTGCAATCTTTTCATTTTAATATTTATTTTTGAGAACTCTCATGTTTGTTAAGGTAACATGAACTCCTAATCAATGCATCACATTATTTACTAGAATTAAACAATTGCAAATATATTTTCTTCTGCTTTCATTGAAAATAGACTTTTTTCCTCACATAACATATCTTGGTTTCTCCTCCATCTACTTCTCCTAGATGCTCAATAGAGATTCACAGGTCCACAAATGATAGATTTAATTATCTTTTATTGCTGTGACAGATGGCCACACCCAGCAGCAGCATTAAACGAAAGGAATCACTAGAGTCCCATAAACTCAATGGCCAACACTAGTCTCACTGGGCAAGTTTCAGGCTGCAGGAAGAACAATTTTCTCTCCAGGAAGGAGTCCTTGTCCTTCCCAGCCTCAGGCTTCATGTGCGCAGTTCACCTTCTCTACGGGAGATGAGAAGTCAGGTATTCCTCCAAGAAGACTCGCCCCGTATCTCTGTCCAGAGACAGCAGTGGCCATTGGTGAGAATGCAGATGCTCACACTCACCTGTAGCCTCCTTTACTTTTTATATTAAAAGTGGTGTATTGTTGTTACATACTTTGCTTTTGCTTCTTCCTTTCCCAGCTAAAGCTTAAGCCAAGAAGTCCCAGAGTGGCTCCCCTGTGCTGCTCAGACACAGAGGGTGCAATTTCAGTTGGAAGCATATCTCTAAGGAGTTTGCAGATGAGGAAAATGGGCAAATAGAAGATGTGGAACTTGACGGCCTTTATTTAGCTTGTAGTAAGGTGGAATATGGACCTTAGGGACTTTTTCCTAAGTCTGTGCTACCATCAACCAAGTGCATAAATCCTTATATCAATGATTCTGTCTCTCTCTCTCTCTCTCTCTCTCTCTCTCTCTCTCTCTCCATCTCTTCCTGCCTGCCTCCTCTCCTCCCTTCCATGTTTTCCTAGCACTGAAGCTTAAGAAATGAATCCAGAGTGCCTAATTATTACAAACTCATAGGTATGAAATGACTTTGCTTTATTGGAACACAACTGAGGGATAATCATTAACTGTCATAACAAGAAAGAACTTTTGGAATGATGGAATCCATCAGCTGTTTCACAAGACAAGACTACCAATTGTAGAGGTGGGATGGCTTATCCAAGGTGCAATGGTTAAAGGCAGACTGACTGGTCCCTAAGTGCTTTTCTAAGGTGATTTTTCACTATGATAAAAGTTTGGAGGGCAACTCTTGGTCAGACCAAAAAAAATCTAATTTTAATAATATAATGCAGAAATCAGCAAAAATAATATACTCACCATTTTCTCTTGCTCTAAGTCTTTGGGTTGAATCAACTAATTCAAACCTGTCATTTCAATGTTCTCTGATTCTTAGCTCAGCAGTAAACATTTGACAGTTATGCACAGAGCACAGCAACATCCATTTTAAGTAACACCTCCTCGTTACATGAGGAGGCTTCAAGTGCTGTGAGATTTTGGAGACTGTTTCTAAGGTAAAATTAATCCAGAGATACCCTCCCAGGTGCATGACTCCCAAGCCGGCTGTTCTTCAGAGACTTGGAAAGATGTAGACTTCTTCACCCCTGAAGAATGTGTGCACCATATTGTACATGGATTTTCAGTTGATCACAGTCTCAGAACCCAAGGGAGAGCTTCCAGCCATTCAGCACCATCCTAAGTGCATAGGCAAGAAACGCAATGACAATACAAGATCGGCTGATACCGTGCTTTAACTCACAGAATGGTACCAAGAAGTTAGTGAAAAGTTATGATTTAGACAACAGTTCAGCCACCTTACATATCCTGGCAATCTAAATGAAAACGATTCTAGAAGTGGCAAGGTTCATCGTGTAAGGGCATTTGCTGTGAAGTCTGTTAACTTGAGTTCAGTCATTGGAACCTACATGGTGAAAGAACAGGATTGACTTCTTTAAGTTGTCCTCTGACCTCCACAAGTGCAGAATGGCACATATGCATCGCATCTCCAGCCATATGCATAGCAACACACACAGAGTAAAAATGTAAGAATTATTTTTAAAACTCCATTCACAATGGCTATCCTAAAGGAAACAAATAACAGCAAATGTTGGGGAGGAACTAGGGAAAAGGGGACCCCTGTACAAGCCTAGGAGCAATGTAAATTAGTATGGTCCCTATGGAAATCAGTGTGGAGTTCCCTCAAAAGTTAAACCAGGATTGCAGTATGACCAGTGATAGTTGCCTTCCTGGATATGTGCCTGAAGGGATCTAGGCAAACATGTCCCAGAAACGCTTGCACACCCATCTTTACTGTAGCACTCTTTATAATAGCTTCATTATGGAGCCAGTGTCAGTGCCTATCAGCCAATGAATAAGGAAACTGGTGTACAGAGACCCACCTCTTTCTCTTCAGATATAAAATTGCATTGTTTTCTGGAAAGCAGATGCACCCTGATGATCATGTAAAGTGAAATAAGCCCAGCTTATATATCAAACAACAACAACAAAAAGAAACCCCCAAACCACCACATTTCATTTATGGTCCCTAAATTTCCTTTCTTTCCATGTGTGTAAGGTCTACTCACGTGTACATGTTTCTGTGTATGGACATGTATACCGTACATGCGTGTGAGGAGGGCAGAGGTGGATGTCAGTGTCTTTCTATATCACATTTCACCTTATTGTTTGAGAAAAGTTCTCACTGAGTCTGAAGCTCACCAGGCTAGCGAGATTAGCGGGCCAGTGAGCTTCAGGTGTATTCCTCCCAACGCTAGCATTACCGTAGAGGGAAATCATGCCTGGCTTTTTCCATGGGTGTTTGAGGTCCAGCCTCTGGTCCTCATGCTTGTAGGTACTCAGATCTTTATCTACTGATCCATCTCCCAAGGCCCATGGTCCCTAAAATTTTTATAAGCATATGACATCATATACACAGAGAAATGTATGTATGTATATACAAGACACATATACAGAAAAACATATGTACACACACCTATATATATATATATATATATATATATATATATATATA
>LOJH01005458.1:0-34124 GCA_001685095.1 Ellobius talpinus | reverse complement strand
TGTGCGGGAGCTGGGCGGGACGAAAAGCAGGCCTGCGCTCCCCTTTCACTACAGTATTACCCCTCCTCACACAACGTAGGAAACATTTTTTCTTCCTTTTTGACAGTGCACTAATTCTGCCTTGAACACCAGTAATAGGGAAGAGCCAGGTTTTCACTAGCCCAGTCTAACAGAAGTTTCAAGGAATACCCGTGGACACCACCAAGTAGTCTCAAATTAGAAGGGATCCTGGACTGTTACGCTGTTGAAATATACAGCACCAGACAGAGATGGCTTTGTTCATTTCATGGGGGAGGAGTTAGACTGTTGACTGCCACCCAGCACTGCGATCCACGACACTTGGGGAAGGTTTGCTTCTGCAGGTGGGCCCTTCTTCCCTGCCTTCAGCTGGGTGGGAAGCAGGAAGACATTTGTTGTCTGGGGTATTACATGTTCTTATTAATACATGTTTTGTTTCAGTAGGATGCCATCTATTAAGCCTGCAGGAGTCCCCCTGGGTGCTTCTGAATTGTGCTATGCATGTGTGACAGCTTAGGCCGCTTCTTACAACATTACTTAGCACACAGTTTTGCTGTTTTAGACACCAGTAGTGTGCTTCCATACTTTGCTCCTTTTATATCGAAGAGAAAGAAATGCATTACATATTTGCTGTTCCATACAACAATTAAAGGACATTTAGGTCGTTTCCAATTTGTGTGTGACTATCACGAATAACCTTGCTTTGATGGTTTGTGTACAAATGCCTGGGTGGATTTTTTTTTTCCATTTTACTGGATATTTATCTAAAAGTAGAATTGCTGAGTCATACGGTAACTCTCGAGATGGTTGAGAAATCGTCAAACTGGTTTCCACAGTGACTGGCTCGCCCACCAGCAATGGTAAGGATTCTTTCTCCTTGCTTGCCCACACTTCTTACTGTATGCTTTCTCTTCTAGCCATCCCAGGAACTGCGAACTGAAATCCCTCTGTGGGTATCTGTTTGCTTTCTAAAGACAGGGGATTCCCAGCATCTCCAGAAGCTCCTTGGCTGTTTGGAGACCTGTCCATTTAAACCCTCTGTTGCTGGACATGGTGGCGTACATGCCTGTGACCTCACCACTTGGAGGTTGAGGACAGAGGCCTGGGAACCCCAACCTTACCTTGACTCAAGGCAATAAGATTTAAATGAGAGTGTCTCTCACTCGATCTGGCACTTGAATACTTGGTCCCCAGCTGATGGTGCTGTTTGGAGAGGCTCAGGAGGTGTGATGTTACTGGAGGAAGTATGTCACTGGGGGTGGGGTTGAGGTTTCAAATCCTCAGGCCACTTTGTTTTCTTCCTGCGTCCTGCTGTGGTCTAAGGTATGAGTCCTCAGCTTCTCTTCTAGCCACTCAGCCTGACGCTTCATTCCACATCAAGGATTCTCAACTTCTGGAAGCGAATGCCCAAATAAAGCCTTGTGATGAAAACCTGTCCTTTCTAGTGTGATTTAGAGTGTTGGCTAGCGCTTGGGGAATGTTCAAGATGACGAGTATCTCAGAGGGTTTGATGATCTCCCTGGTGCTAACATGTCAGGTGTCATCCAGAACTCCTGGAGAAGATGTCCAGCTGGGTGTGATGATTCATGTTTGAGCCTGCAATCCTAGCACTCAGGAGGCAGATGCAGGAGGATATCGAGTTCAAGGCCAGCTTGGGTGAGACCTTGTCACAGAAAAAAACACATCCATTTGGAACTTAGAGAAGATAAGCTGCTTCAGTCATGGTGTTTTGTCACAGCAATATCAAGGTAACTAATACACACCCCAGCAGCTCATGCAAGACCAGCTAGACAAATAACTTAACTATGAATCGATGGGAGGTGAGGGCTGGAGAGATAGCCCAGAGTTTTATGAGTGCCTGGCTGCTCTTGCAGAGGACTGGAATTCAATTCCCAGCACCCATGTCAGGTGACTCAACAACCTCTATCCCCAGCTCTAGGGGGGCCAACATCTTCTGGCCTCTGAGAACACCTGAATTCATATGTACACACACATATACCCACACTCCCCCACACACCTGAATGAACAAAAATAAAAGAGTATTTTTTTAAATGGGTAAAGGGTTGGATGGGATGTGTGGCTCAATCAGCATAGTGTTTGTTTGCCTTGAAAGAGTGACAACCTGGGTTTCATTCCCAGGACTCAAATTGAAAAAAAAAAAAAAGGCCAGGCATGGAGTGCTTGAAATCCCAGTGCAAAGACTAATGGATCCCTGGCACTTTATTAAGTTCCAAATGGATGTGTTTTTCTGTGACAAGGTCTCATCCAAGCTGGCCTTGCATATGAGACCCTCCTGCTTCTGCCTTCTGAGTGCTAGGATTGCAGATGAAGCACGCACCAGTGGGCACCACCACACCCACCCGGACATCTCCATGAGTGCTTCATGACACCCGACACCACAGTTAGCATTGTGGAGGAGAATCAAACCCTTGGCACTCTTCATCAGCCCACATCTTACCTAAGCGCTAACCAGCACTCCAAATTACACCAGAAGAGACAGGTTTCCATCATTTAAAAAAAAAAAACCTCAAGCTGAACCTCTACAACCCTCTCCATTTCAGGTGCAGCTGGAGGAAGGGACATCACCCGTTCTCATGCCTTGTGTTTGCTGGGTACCTGCTGGCGTCTGGCTGAGTGACTGCTCTCTGGGAACTGTTACCAATAAGAGGCAGAGACATGAGTCAATTTACATTCAAACTGCCATAGGAGCAAGGCCATTGGAGTGGTGCCTAGTGGGCCTGGAGACAGGCAGAAGGGGACAGTCAGTTGACATGAGAGAGACCACACTAAGACAAATCCATCTACCCTTGGGTCTATCTGTAGCACATTCTTAGGCTCTGTAGATGGGCTCTTGAGCAACCATGCAATGTGCATTAATTCATCAGATAATGTCAGTCATGATCTGAGCCCAGAAGATATCAGAAGACGCATCATTCAGTAAAGTCATCCCTTTGCAAAGCCCGCATTCTACTGAGGGAAAACAGGTCATCTGAATGAACGGGAGTTTCTATGATATGTCATGTAGTGAGGTGGGTTAAAAGGAGAATAAAACAGAATAATGGACAGAATGAGAAGGAGTTGACTATTTAGATTCTTATGTATTTATTACTGTTATTTGTATGTGTGCATGCACATGTGCCATGGCATATGTGTGGGGGTTGGAAGACAGCTTTGTGGAGCCAGTTCTCTCCTTCCACCTTTACGTGGGTTCTGGAATATGAACCCAGGTCATCAGGCCTTGTACAGCAAGAGGTTCACCCTCTGAGACACCTAGTCAGCCCATAATGACTATGTACATAGGTTGTTCCAATAAAATCTTCGGGATGTTGCTGGTGTGAAGCTGTGAGGACCTTGTCGGAAGGACACTCCAAGTAGAGAGAATAGCAAAAACAAAGCCTTGAAGAACAGTGCAGAAAACAGGTGTTGGGAACACAGAAAGGCCGGCAGGAGGAAAACAGGAGCTGAGGTCAGAGTGCAGGGCAAGACCACACGGAAGCTACCGTACCAACATCTATTAGGGGATGGAATAATCCCAGGACTCCGCACCCACAACATGCTTAGGCAATCCATGAAGTAGCTATCAGACCTAAGACAAGCTGGTTGGTGAGCTTGTTTTTCTCCTTGAGTAGAAGAGGAAAAACTGGTTGTGTGGGAGGGCCTAAGGCTCATCAGATGGGCTAGTGTGTGGGGTCCCCAGGTCACTCCCTCTGAGGACCTCTCCACTAATTAGAATCTGGTTTCTAGCCAAGCCATATCTTCTGACAGGGCACACAGAGAAGAAGGAACAGGAGGGTTGGGAACAAAACAGAGCCAACAGATTGTTGGCCAAGTCTGACTTTCGGGAGGTTCAGACAGGTTTCCTGCTGCCATATTGGTTTTTAATATTGCCATTCCTAAAGAGTGCCTACCCAAACCCTCAGTGGAGCTGAGGGTACCCAACTTGGAGGAGAGATTATGGGCAGGAGGAAGGCCAGGCTGTGACCTTCAATCCACCTTTGTGTCAGTCAGGGAGAAGTGACCTTCTGGATTATTTCGGCCTTCTGGATTATTTCGGGAAATAACAAGAACCCATTGCAGAGAAACTGTTGGGGGCAAGACTCCAGTCTGATACTGTGAAGGACTTCCTGTAGTCAGAAGTGTGGTGGGCTCCCCTGTGATGACACTATTCAGGAAGGAGTCACAGGAACGTTTATCTAGTTGATATCCCAGGCTTTGTCTTAGGCAGAACTAAGATTCTCCATTGTTTTGGTGCCACCTTTATTCTAGGTAAGAATCAGACCATTTTGACGAGAAGATGCAGAACAAGCTGAAGGTCACTCACAGTACACCGGGAATCTTTTCCTCGAGTCTCGAGCTGCTGAGGGCTTTTAATTAAGCTTTCCCCTCTGGGCACAACCAGCTTGTTTTTGGTGAGTGCAATATGCCATCCCAGAATATGTCAAACTTCATTTGCAAAATATCAGACTGCTGTTCCCCCCACCCCAGAGCCAATCTGCAAAGTAATGCGTTCAATAACTTTGCTCTTTTTTGCTCCCAAAGATAGGTCTCTTTCTGGAGTCAATAGCGCAATAAATACGGAATCTGGTGCAAAAGCCAATGGAAAGAAAAGATATTGTTATTTAAAGGCCAAATAACGGCTTAAAATTAGAGTCGTGAAGGCATTGAAAAACACCAGACTTCCCAGATGGCTTGGAGATAATTCATTTTGCAATGGGTCCACTCGCACGCTAAAAAAAAAAATCCTTTTGACTCCGTTTCTCCCCAGATTGAAAGTTGGTGCCTGCGTTAAACATATGTGCTTCTCTCTTTAAATTTAGCTCTGAGTCATGTTGTATTACATTAGGAATCCAGCAGGCAGCCACTTGGAAAATGTACATCCATGCGTTTATTTTTAAAATGATACAAAAATAAAAATATATATATGCTTAAATATATTAGGCAGTATTTTTGCCCAATTTCAAAATGGTTGTTCTTCAGAACAGATTAGATAAAACAATAATAAGGATGATGACACTCAATTCTGGACCGAAGCCCATTCCCGAGAATCCCGGAGTGACTTGGCAGCTCCCATGGCTCCTAGCCCCCTGCATAGCTAAGTGACGGTTTTGTCACTGAAGCCTTCGCCTCCATTTGGGACCAGGCAGCTCCCTTAACAGCTGCAGGGTGGCCTAATTAAGATGCTCCTGCCTCTAGAGTGGCAGGTCTCTGGGCAGAAGTCAGCAAAGGGTGGGAACAGTCAGGTAGGCAGAGGCCAGAGGAAAACAGTTTGGAGGGACAATTTTGGCTTAGTGGCTGCCGTAATGTTTTATGATTCTATATCAGGATGCCCAAGGATGGGGACTTTATGAAGGACAGAGATTCATTGATCAGAGTTCTGGAGTGGAAGAAAGTCCAATGGCAAAGGGCCAGCATCTGCTGAAGGACTTTCTTCATATATGACACTCCATAGTGGAAGTCAGAAATTGCAGTGTGTGTGTGTGTGTGTGTGTGTGTGTGTATACAGGTATGCGAGTGAATTTGCATATGTGCACCTCTGTGTGTGTGTGTGTGTGTGAGAGAGAGAGAGAGAGTATGTATATATGTGTGTTCCTTTGTGTGTACAGGTATGTGTGTGTGTCTGGGCAGGATGAAGCTGAACTCCTTTTCTGTATGTGTGTGTATGGTTCTATGAGCTTTTGCATGTGTTTATGCCTATATATAGAGGCCAGAGTTCAATGCCAGGTGGTCTTTCTCAGTTACTCTTCATCCACTTTTTTTCTTTTTCTTTTTCTTTTCTTTTTTTCTTTCTTTTTTTTCCTTTCTTTTTTTTGAGACAGGGTCTCTCTGTGTAGCCTTGGTTGGCCTGGAACTCACTATATAGACAAGGCTGGTTTGGAAGTCAAGACCAACCTGCCTCTGCCTGTCCCTCACCCCACCTTCCTAGTGCTGGAATGCCCATCTTTCCATGTGAGTGCTGGGACTTGAATTCAGTTCTTCATGCTCGCACAACAGCGCTATACTGGCCCAGCTACCTCCCCAGCACCAAGCTGCTACCATAATCCACTCCATCGGTAACAGCATCAACCCTTCAGGAGACCACACCTCTCCTTAGTCCCTGCCTCCCAACGCTGTTGGGCTGGGGACTGAGGTTACAGCACACAGACTCTGAGGGACATGTCCTGGCCATTGAGGGGCTGAATATATGGACTTTAGAGCTGTCAAGTCAGATGATGCTGGCTTCCAACCACAGCTTTGCTCCCGCATTCCTGGAAACTGACAGGGCCTTGCTTGTGTCTCACTTCTGGGAAATGACTGATGAGTCCCATGGTCTACTGTGACTGCTGCCAGGACTGTCTGGGACAGTTCATTCCATTCATTTAGTCATTCACCCAACAGACCTTTGTTAAAACCCTCAGGACAGACCCAAGACTATAGACCCATATGCCAGATACCCATAACACCCAGCCCTGGTGGAACACCAGTCTGGTGGATGGGGACATGAGAAAATAGCACAAGCACAGTAACTTGAGAATGGGCACACGGAGGGACTGTTTGTAAACCAGAACCCCCAGCATCTGAAGGCTCAGGACAGCCACAGCCAAGACTCTAAGCATCAGCCACTTAGTGGGTGCTTGCTGGTCCCTGCCTGTGTTTTCTGTGGCTGCTGTCACAAATGGCTGCAAACTTAGTGACTTTAAATAACACACATTTATTATCTTCAACTTCTGGGAGTACTGAGTCTGAAATGGGTCTCACTGGGCTGAAATTCAGCAAGATGTTGGCAGGCCTGTGTTCCTTTTGGAGGCTCAAGGAGAGAATCTATTTCCCTGCCTCTTCCAGTTTCTATTTTGTGTGTGTATGTATGCATGTGTGGGCATGGGTGTAGGTGTAGCTGTGGGTATGGGTGTGTGCTTGTGAGTGTGTGCATGTGTGTGGAAGCTAGAGGCTGGCATCAAGTGCCTTCATCAGCTGCTCTTCATCTTATTTTTTTCTGAGGCAGGGCTTCTCACTGAACTTGGATCTTGCCTAATTTGGCTAGACTGCCTCATCACCAAGTCCCAGGAGTCTTCCTTTCTCCACCCCCCCATGCCAGGATTACAGGTATGCACTGCCATATCTAGCTTTTTACATAGGTGCTGGCAATCCAAGCCCAGGTCCTCAAGTACTTGACCAACTAAGCCAGATCCCCAGTCTCCTTTCCAGATTCTAAAGGCCTCCTTCATTTCTTGGCTCTTGGCCCCTTCCTCCAAGGTACACCTTTCCAGCTTCTGCTCCTATTGTCATGGTTTTTCTAACTTTAACATCCCTGCCTTGTGCTTATGTGAATCTCTATGATTCTCCTGAGCCAAATGAAATAACCCATGATAATCTCTCATCTCAGATCCTTCTATGTGATCTCCCCTGACAAATCCATGGCCAGACAAGCAACCTATTCAACAAGCTTCAGGGATTAGGACACAGGTGTTGGAAAGGTCTTTATTCTGGCCACACAGCTCAAAAGTTATGTGAACTGCTCAGAGTTGATGCCTATCAAAGGCTTTCAGAGAGGCTGGAGAAGATGGCTCAGTTGGTCACCCATGCCACAAAAATACAAGGGCCTGAGTTTGATTCCCAATACCCACATTAAAAAAAAAGTCCGTAATCTCAGAATTTGGGAGGTAGAGACAAGGGGATCTCTGGATGTCAATGGGCACCCAGCCTTGCCAAACTAAATCAGCACACTCCAGGGTCAATGAGAAACTCTTGTTTCAAAGAAGATGCAGGAGGGTGTGGTGACACATGCCTGAAATCATAGCACTCAGGAAACAGAGGCAGGTGGATCCCTGTGAGTTACTGGTCAGCAAGGGCTACATTGGGAGACCCTGTGTCAAAAGCAAAACATATCAAAATAAACAAAAATAAGGTGAACAATAAGGCAGATTATCAATGTCAACCTCTGGTCTCCTCCACACTACACATGCATGCACACAAGTACACACATTTGTATACACACACAAAAGCTTTCTGAGAACTCATATGATCCTGGATCAGGACTGCAGTTTCCAGTTCCATTATTGGTCACTGGAAGATATGGTGAGAATCTTCATAGTTCCCAGGAAAAGCATCTGCAACCATTGTTGGTAATGCCTCTCATACATCCTTTCTCAAGAAACCCTTGGAGGATGTGCTCCCTCAAAATGAGAGAGGAAACCAAGAAGCAGGAAACTGAGAATCCAGGAAATATCCTGTAAACCAGAAAAGCAAACACTGTCTGGCCCACAGGTGTGTACCAGGGCAGCCACAGCAGCCAGGCCGACTGGGCCAAGGCCCTAGCACACAGAGAACAGAACCAGCAGGTTTCCTGGGTGTTTTATTAATCAATGAGAACTTCAGTTATGACACAAAACACAGAGAAAACAGAAGAACCTGACACAAGAATGTTACCCCAAAATGCAGCTGCTAGCCCCGTAAGCAGGGAGATCACATGCAGTTCAGTTGGTAAAATGTTGCATGAGGCCCCAAACTTGACCCCCAAAACCCACAGAAAAAGTCAAACATGGCAGCTCACTCTTACAACCCCAGAGCTGGGGAAATGGAGATGTGGATTTCCAGAGTTTACTCACCAGTCAGCAAGATGGAGGGGCTAGACAAGTGACTCAGCGGCTAAGAGTACTTTTTGCTCTTCCAGAAGACCTAAGTTCGAATCCCAGCACCTGCATCAGACAACTTACAACATCCTATAACTCCAGATCTGGGGTATCTGGATCTTTTGACCTCTACAGGCACCTGCACACACTTGATACACACCCACACACAACAAACAAATAAATAAATGAAAGAGAAATCTTGTTTTAAAAATAGTTGGCTCCTGAGGGACAGAACCCCTATGCTTTGACCCCCATATGCACTCACACATATGCATCTGCATATACATGAATATGTGCACGTGTGTATATACATATACACATGAACTCATGGACGAATGACACTTTCCTAAGCTGTAGGACAGTAAACATGGGCTAGTGATCCAGCTAGGAGTTGAGATGAAGATGAGGAGGGGCCAAGTTAGCACTCTGAGAGAGGCAGAGGAAGTTTCCGCAGCAGGACATGAATGCGGATGATGCACAGAACTGACAAGCGGAGGTAGACTCAGAGAATTGCATGTGGTAGCTCTGAAGGAAGGGGTGGGCTTGGTGAGCAGGGCCTGACTTTCTAGGCCTGTTTGACTCTTTGGAGAACTGCGAATGTCTGAGTTCTGTTAGAAATGTTTAAAATTCTCAGTGCAGAGGAAAGGGGAGGATGTTAGTGTTCTCTTGAGAGAGGAGGAGGAGGAGACAACCCCTCTGGCCTCTGCAGGTTCTCTGACTTCGGCCTCATTAAGTCACAGGAAGGCAATGATCTCTGTGAAGGACATCAAACCTGTGGGAGGTCCTCTGAGGCCACACGGCCCTCTGCCTGCCCCAGTGGCTGCCGCCATGAGAGCAAGCGGGTGTGGCAGACAGGGCCTAGGAAGCAGCAGGCACCTGTCACTGCTCACAGTTTTCCCAGCAGGCCCGGTGGCCCTGGTGGAGGGTCATTACAGGAAACTAAGCCCTGAGACAGACCTGAGTGGGGAGGGGGTTGGAGACGCCCCTCTGCTGTGAACTTAAGTACACTCCACTGTCGTGATGCCCACCAGAAATATGAATGCAGGTCAGTTTGCTGCAGCAGCTGGAGACTCTGCTCTCTCTCCTCTGAGGTCTTTGGCTCACCACCCCAGACTCTGATTCTGAAAAGATCTAAAGAGAAGAGTGCATCCCCTGGAAAGGTGACTTGGGGAGCAAGCTTGAGGCACAAGCTCCCAGGTAGTTAGCTCCTGCTACACTTCTGCCCCATTACCATTTTACCAAAAAGGGCTTCAAGATTCCTAGAACCAGAAAGGGTTTGAGAAAGGCTCCCAGGAAACTCGAGATTCATGAGCTCAGCTACCCCAGAACTCAACACTTTTACAAAGAGAAGTGGCAAAGGGTTAAAATAACGTGGCCACTTGTGGGACAGAGGACATAGTTCAGTTGGTAGAGTACTTGCCTTGCAAGCAAGAAACCCTGGGTTCCATCACAGAATAAACTGGGTGTGGTAGTGCGTGCCTGTAATCCCAGCAGCACTCGGGAAGTAGAAGCAGGAAAACTGAAGTCCAAGATCATCCTCAGTCACACAGAGAATGAGAGACCAGTCTGGGCTGTACTGGAGAGTGTGGTCACTTCTGCACAGACTGGCAGGTGACCTGACATGGTCCCTCTTCTATCCCTTTCAAAAGGTGGTGTTGTCAATTTATGTTGGGTCTTCACAAGTAAAAAGCACACTTGAGATGCTGTCAAAACACTAGAAACAGGAGGGTCAAGGGAGGGTCTCTCTCGCATGCGTTATCTTCCTCCCTTGTTTTCTCTCCTTTCCCTTATTTAAGGGTGCATGCCTATCTTTGCATGTGTGTGCCACAGCATACAAGCAGAAGTCAGCAGAAAACTTTCAAGAGTTAGTTCTCTCCACCATGTGGTTGCCAGGGATTGAAATCAAGTTGCCAGAACATAAGTTCCTTACCCATCCAAGAAGGATATTTCTTAGCCATGCGGTGGTGGTGCACACCTTTAATCCTAGCACTCAGGATGCAGAGGCAGGCAGATCTCTGTGAGTTCAAGGCCAGCCTGATCTACAGAACAAGTTCCAGGACAGCCAGGGCTACACAGAGAAACCCTGTCTCAAAGAAACAAACAAACAAAAAAGACAAAACAAAAGAGACATTTCTTATATAGGAAGGCCTTCGAGCAACAGACTTGAACCCAAGAAGAAGCAAGGTTATTCCCCACATTCTCCATGTGCAAGGCCGCTTATGAGAAAGTGATGATCAAACAAAGAAAGTGGGCAGATATGTGAAAGACATCATTGTTCATGGCAAATACCCCAGAGGTTACATCTTTTGACAATTGTACCTGCTTCCTACAAACATCACATGCTTCTGGGCTCTATGGAATGTATTTTGGGAAACATTAGCCAAGCATTAGGGCTTGGGCATCCCCAGAGCTGGTTTGCAATGTGCTTAGTGAGAACATGTGTCTTGGCTCATCTTTTCACCCCCAGTCCGTCACCCAGCCTGCAACCCAAGATGTTAGCAGGTAGACCAATCCTTTCAATCAGTGATTTCTGGTATTCATGAAATGCAGTTTAGTTTTTGGGTTTTGGGTTTATTTATTTATTGTTTTTATGTCTCCTGGTGCGTTGTCTTCAAAGGCCAAATGAACTTCCTGGAGCTTGAATTACAGGCATTGTGAGCACCTGCTGAACAAGGATGCTGGGAACTGAACTCAGGTCTTTGCAAGAGCAGTGTATGCTCTTTGTTGCTGAGCCATCTCTCCAGCCCCACATGTTTGTGTTTGTTTGTTTGTTTGAACTGATTTCCTTACATGAAAAGAGTCTGGGAAATGGAGCTTTAGGTGACCCAATTCTTCTGCTTCTTCTGTGATTCCTTGGTTTTCCTTCAGTTAAAAAAAAACTTTGCACATTTTTATGCCACATTAATTACCATGACTGAGAATCCCAGTGTTCCTCAACTTCATTCTCCAGCCACTTGTTGAGTCTAAATGATATCTCAACTACACAGAGGCCTGATGCAAGCCCTCCAACAAAAGCCCCTTCACCCTTTGAAAGGTGGAACAAGGGGCCTGCTCACAGTGTGCTTCTCACACTGTCTAGGTGCTTCAGGGGCATCAGGTGCGAGAGGGGCAATCTCAGGAGCATCCCCCACCCATGTTTCCTGAGCCCACTGTGCACCCTAGCCGGGTGAGTCATTAACCCTGTCTCCCCTCCTTGATACATCCATCTGTCTACCACCTATTTAATTAAGTAATGACTCTGAGTCAGGAACCGAGCTAGATGCTCGGATACAGTGGTGACGAAGACAGATGTTGTCCCTACTTTGGTGGAGCTGACAACCCAGCCTCTTAAAAGGCCATTTTCTGCTGACCTACCACTGTGGTCATGCAGGGCCGTCGCTGCGCCAGGGCTGCTGGCCAATGGGACAAGCGGGAGCTGAAATCCAGCCATTGCTCCATTTGCCAAGTGTCTCAATCTTTTTGTCCTGCTATGTAACAAAACACCCAAGCCTGAGTCACTTACAAACAACACAAAATGAGTTTTGGGGGTGGGCATTTTGAAATGCTGCCAGTTTTTTGTTGTCTGAGATGGCCACCTTGTGCGTCCAAGATGACACCTTCCTCCAGAAGGAAGGAATGCCGTGTCCTCACAAGTGGAAGGTAGAAGGCTGAGCACGCTCACAAAGGAGGTGCCTTCCTGGCCCAATCACCTCTTAAAGGGCACATCTCTTAATATCACCACACTGGCAGCACCTGAGCATTGGTGGGGCTGTGGTCAAACCACAGTACTCAGAAAACATGGTGGCAAGCCTGCCTTGTTTTAACTTAGCAAAGTTGGAACCACAGGGACTCTTGATGTTTTTGTCTAGTACCAAGGCACCTGAGGGCTGTGACTGTGCCCATACAAGGTTGCAGCTTAGTAAGTGGCTGTTCAATGAATGACTAAGCTCTCACGCCAATAATAGTAGCTGCCACAGGCAGTGGGTCCCACTTTCCCTAAGGCATTAAAATTAGAATATGTGGGAGGTGGGGATAGAAAGGAGGTAAGAAAAGCTCCCAGAGACTCTGATGCCTCCCCCAAGGGGGCAGCCCTTCTTCCCATTTAGAAATTCATATTCCAACGGGAACTCCAAAAGACATTATTCCCTCTCTTCCAAGACCACAGACTATTCTCTTGTGTCTCGCACAAGCCCTTAGAGATGTAAAGAGATGCAAGCACAGCTGGGGAGCTTGGGCCAAGACCTTCCTATGACACCTGCCTTGGAGGCCCCACACTATCAGAACCCATTCCCTGGGCACTGCATTCATGTTTTCTGATGCACTGGTAGGCTCTGAGTCAGAAGTTGGGCACTGTTGATCTTGCAGCTTGCTGCCTGTCTCAGGGCCACCCTGCCCTTTCCCAGCATGGAACTCGTGGCTCAAAACTTCTGCTTCACCTTCAGGCATGCTGACTGCCTGGGCCTCTCTGTGGGCATCCCTGTGTTGACAGCCACAAGGAACCAAGTGTTTCCCTACATCATTCAGAACAGTGAGGCTCCTTTTCGTTTTGTTGATTTTCTCATGCTTGTAATGAATACAGTTGTCAGGAGGAAAACCTCAAAACATTTGGGGTAAATAGAGAAAACTTAGAATCACAGCAATGTGCTACCATCAGATTAATGAGTCTTATGGCCGTCAAAGCGCAGTGAGCGCCTGAGCCAGAGGTGGCCAGCTCTGTGCCTGGGGGCTCTCATGGACTGAAAAGAGAAAGCCTACCAGATATATCCCAGCAATCAGAGAAACTCACATTCATGAGCTCTCTGAGGAAGGACAGAGTGGGCAGCCACAGCCAGACAATGGCTATTGATCTGAGATGAAAGATTACCAAGAGCTGTAGTTTGGAGCCAAGAGCTAGACACAGCAGCTCATCCCTGTAATCACAGCACTGGACACTGAGGCAAGAGGAGTGCTGTGAGTTCCAGGTTAGCCCAGGCTACAGAGTGAGATTGTCTGAAAATACAAAGGATCAGTGAGATGGCTCAGAGGGTAAAGGCACTGCTCCCGAGCCTGACGACCTGGGCTCCAGCACCTGAGCCCATATGATGGCAGAATGACTCCTGCTGGTGGACCTCACCTCTGCATGCATGCCCTGGCACAAACAGACTGCACTCACCCTCTCTCGTGACTGGATGAATGAATGAATGAAGTGAAAATTGTATTTAATAAGAACTAGGAATTGGATAGATAGTAGAAATATCATAAGCAGCAAACACAGTATGACACACCACACATTGAATTTCTTTTTTTATCTTAAAGAGATATTTTTCCTGATTATGAGCCATATTTACCCACTAAAAATAGAAAATAAAACACAGAAGTGTGTGAGAAGAATGGAAAATGTCCCCAGTTCTACCATTGTGTGGATAGGCCGTTTGTATTTAGCTCATTCATGTGGACTCAGGGATGAGCCTGCCAGCACCGCCTGAGTGGCTCGCACTCCTGATCACTTGTGTCATGAGTATGTCCCTGGCACTCTGCACCAGGATGAGCTCCCTAAAGCCACCTCGTGAGAAGAAGCCTGAGTGCAGCTTCCACATTCTGAACAGCACCCTTTTGACCTTTAAGGCTCAAGGTAGAATTTGTCTTCCATGTTGGAGGTACTTCAGCATATGTGGCATCCTGTCCAATTGGTCAACAAGCCTTGAAAGTTCTAATATATTTCTAATCTGGTCACCTCTTGCTACATGCTGTGGCACCTCCCTGGTCTAAGTCATGGTCCTCTCTCATTCTCTCTGGCCTCCTTACTTCCTGCTTTTGTCTCTGATACATTCTTCTTACAGAGGCCTCAGAGATCTTTTTTGAAAGATGCATTGCTTTATTGTTTTTAATTGTGCACATGTACGTGTGTGTGTGTGTGTGAGAGAGAGAGAGATGCACATATGAATGCAGATGCCCAATGCCAGAGGAGTGAACTAGGTTTTTGTTTGATTGTTTTGCTTTGTTTGAGACAGGGTCTCTCTAGAGAACCCTGTCCAGGTACTAGCTCTGTAGACCAGGCTGGCCTCAAACTCACAAAGATCCACCTGCCTCTGCCTCCTGAGTACAGGGATTAAAGGCGTGTGACACCACACCCAACCTGAGTCAGCTGATTTTAAACACACTTTTTCTTCTCTGTTTCTGTGTGCCTGTTTTTCAAACATGTTCAACCCAAGGGTCTGAAAAAATTTTAGTGCACAAGGCAGACAGTACATTTTTTTAAGTGCTACATATTTTTGTCTGCAGTGATAATATAAATATGTTCATACAATAGCAATGGCACAGAACAATGAAAGTGAATGTCAATAAGCATCATGTATTTGTCTTCCTCTTTTGAATGCAGTTAGCATTGCCTTAGCCCTAACTCCAGGCTCACAGCAGGACCTTCAGCACCACGGACAGCTACCAGAGCGCCTGCCCGTGAAATGAGCGATTTGGTGCTGAGTACAGTGGGATGCAGTGAATGGCTTAGATGGAACTGAAGGATGAGTACCAGTTCTGTGCAAAAACATGAGAAGAACACCTCAAGGGAAGAAGCACCCTCTACACATGCTCTGAAACTAGAGGAAGACGATGGCTTATTCAAAGACCTTCAAAAGCCTACTGTGGAGGCTGGGGAGAGGGTCTCCTGGAAGTGTAAAGACTTCAGTCTAGACCCCCCAGGATTCTTATAAAATCTGTAGAGTAGATGTGTAATCTCATCACTTCTATGAGAAGATAGGCGACAAAGACTATAAAATCCACAGAAGCTCAGGGGCCAGCTAGTCTGACATACTCAGAGACAAAAAAGAGACACTGCTTCAGACAAGGTGAGGACAACTTTGATCTATACACATGTGCCGTGGTATGTATATGTGCATGTGTGTGCGCACACATGCACACACACACGTGACTTTAAGAAAAACCACTGTGTTAACTACAGTGGAGATACCAAATGTGGGCCTGCAAGAAGGTTCAGTGGATAAAATTTGCTTGCTGTACACACCTGGCCACCTGAGTTTGATCTGTGAGATGCACATAAGGGTGATGGAGAGAGCTAGCTCCACATGGTCCATGTGTACACCAAGGCATGTGTGCCTGCACTCATCAAACACACATACATGCATTAATAATAAAATAGTAAAAAGAACGGTGAAGCTTGAGAAGAGAGGTGCAGATTGTTAAGGACCATTAGGAGCCTAGACTTTATCCAAAGAGGTGTGGAAAATCATTGGGGTGTTATGGAAGGAGCAGTGATCATTTCTTTTCAGGGTCCTCTAATGTACTGATATACTACAGCACATTTTTTTCTCTCGGGATTTTTTTTAATTAAACATAGATGTTGGTGTGTGAGTATTTGTATTTGAATGTGAGTACTCATGGAGGCCAGTAGAGTATGATGGATCCCTTGGAACTGGACTTACAAAAGGTTGTGGGCTACTTGGTGAATGTTGGGAACTGAACTCAAGTCCTTGGCAAAAGCAACAAGCACTCTTAACTGCTGAGCTGTCTTTCCATCTTTCAGAATATTTTTCTTTTACTTTCCAGCAGGTAATGTCTTATAGGATAGAAAATTGAAAGTAATCAATGAGAAGACTATTTTACCTTTATTTTTCCCTGAAGTGATCAACCAACATTATTCATTTCATATCCATATGTCCAGAGTTATATCTGCCTAGAAAGCAAATATATGCATATATATAAATATATAAGATTCATATATAGATATTCCAACTGTATTGTTAAAAATAAGAAATGCATGCTTCACCCAGCCTTCAGCTCCTAGTTTGTTTTTTTTTCATTGATCTTAATATATCTGAGGGGTCTTCCACAATGATTGTGCACTTGGGACCCAGTATCTTGGGCCTGCTAGACAAATGGTTTAACCCTGAATTCTACCCTGAACCCTCCCTAAATGTTTATATGCCTTGGGTTGGTACTGGAGACATCTCATCTGTCCAAAGGTATGTTTTTCTATTTTTATTATCTTTTTCTTTTGTATGTTTTTTCCATGTGTGTGTATATGTGTTCATGTATGTTCAGGTATATGCAAGCACATGGTTGCATTGTGAATGTGTGTGTATGTGCGTGTGGGAGCCAGAGGACAACATCAAGTGTTTTTTTCCTTTGAGACAAGGTCTCTGTCACTGGCATCTGGGGCTCACCAAGGCTAGGCTGCTGACCAGGAATCCCCCAGGCATCCTCCTGTCTCTGCTTCTCCATCCATCACCTGGCTTTGTAAAAAGATGGGTTTTATTTTTTAATTGTGTGTACAAGTATGTGTATGGGGGGTTATGTGAACATGGATACAGGTGCTGATAGAGCCCAAAAGAGGGTATTGGTTCCTGGGAACTGGAGTTACTACTTGGTGTGGTTGCAGGGAAGCAAACTCTGGTACTCTACAAGAACAGCAAATACTCTCAACTGCCGAGTCGTCCCTCCAGCATCCACATCTAGCTTTATAGTGTGGGTTCGGTGACTCAAACGCGGGTCCTCATGCTTATAAGCAAGCACCTTATTGACTGAGCCTCCACTCAGGTTTCATTATTTTTTTATAAGGTGTGGCCTTGCATCTTTAGGGTGTTCTTGTCTAAACTGTATCTCATATTCATAGATCTCTTTCTTCACCTGCATCAATATTCTCCAGAAAAAGGGAAGCAGAAGGATAGCTGAATAGAAGTTGGATGGATGGATGGATGGATGGGAGGATGGGTGGATGGAGGATGAATGGATGGGAGGATGGGTGGATGATGGAGGATGAATGGATGGGAGGATGGGTGGATGATGAATGGATGGATGGATGGATGAATGGGTAGATGATAGATAGACAAACAGATAGACAACAGAGATGAGAGGAAATTGACAGACATGATTGTTAAGGCTGAGAAGGCCCACAGTAGCCAATTTCAATCTGGTGACTCCAGGACCCCAGTCATGGGGCCCAGTCCTAAGGAATGCCAAAATGAAGTAAGCTGGTGTGTAATGCACAATCTGAGGCTAAAGGGCTGAGAATTTGAAGCTCAAAGCTTTGGGTTCTGATGCTCAGGATGAGAAGGGAAGGGCCCAGTCATGCTAGTGAGAGAGGAAAGGGTCCTTTTGTTCTATCCAGACCCCCAGATAACTGGCTAACACCCAGAAACAGTGAGGGTGTGTCTTCTTCTTCACTTAGCCACTCACACGCCAGTGTTCCTGAGAGGAGCCGTCAAAAATCACACTCCAAACTGACCCTTCGCCAGTCTCATAGGCAGCCCTTAGTCTAGTCCTGTTGGTAACTGATACATTGACCATCACCACACCTCATCCTCAGCTAACTTCAGAAATGTCAGGTAAGTGAAGCTCAGTGTCTTTCTTACCTCAGACCTCCCTGGCCCGGAGTGGACTTGGGAGTCTCACATTCATCAATGGAGTAAGGGAGGCTCTTTTCTCCCTGTGCTGGCTCTTAGACACACTCCATGCCTCTTGGAAGTTATGTGCAGCAGAAAAGATGTTGGGGCAGTACTGCTTTGGCCAGCCTCTCTCCTTTATGTGGGACCCTGTGGAGCTTGACCAGCTAACACTGTCCAGCTCTGTCTCTGTGTTTGCTGCTGGCCAAAACTTTTCTGCTAACAGTCCCTCCCCAGACAAGTTAGAGAACAATGTGCCAAGTGACTGCATTCCTAGTCAGTCCAGAGGCTGGACCCTGATCACCTTGATTAGACTGAGTGTGCTCCAGGCCAGCAAGGCACTAGCTGTTTCTCTAAGTGACCATGTCTATGTTCATGGAACCTATACTCACTTTTTTTTCTTTTTCAACTCTCGTGTGTGTGTGGTATACATGCATGTGTATGGATATTTGAGTGTGTAAGGAGGGCCTGTATGTGTGTGTGTGTGTGTGTGCGCGCACGCATGTGTGCATGTGCACACGTGTGCATAAGAAAATCCAAGGTTGATGACGGAAATTATCCTCAATCATTCTTCCACTTTATTCATTGAGGCAGGGGTTCTCAGTCAAACCCAGAGTTCATTGATATATCTAGTCTCACCAGGCAGCTTGCTCTGAGGATCCCCTGTCTCTGCTTTCTGATGCTGGAATTACAGGTCAGGTCTGCCCTGCATTGAAATCATTCCTGGGATCTGAACTCCAATCCTCACACTTACCAGGCAGATGCTGTAAGCACTGATCAGTCTCCCTAGACCAAATGCCAGTTCTTGATAGAACTGCATTTTAAGGGAGCCCCTAATCCAAAGTTGGAGCGTTTGCCCAACTCCCTAATAGCTGATTAGAGACAAAAGTTCTTTAAACTCCATCTCCATTGCTCTGGCTAGTACCCTGCAGCCCTCCAGCCCCCCTCGGGTCTCTTTCATTGGCCAGCAAGCCCCTCTCTCCAAAATAACTGCAAAGCCTTTCAATGCAGAAACTTTGTTCTCTTCTTCTTTGCATGTTTTATATCAACCCCCCACAGTGCCAGGCACACTGGTGCTGATTAATTATTTTTTAAATAACTCACTGGGAAGGACAGGTATTTATAACCTCTTTCTCCACCTGTCAAACAAAAAGGAAACACGTCTTGTTCAATGGCAGGCCTACAAGCCCGTACGTGCATGGGGTGGAGACTGAGGGGAAGTGGTGGGTGTGTTTGCTCTGTACCTGCCCTCCATACCTTCCCCCACCCCTACCTGGGAAACACTGGAGGTGGTGGGCACAGCTATACACTTAACTGAGTGGTTGCAGAAAAGCTGATTATAAAGGCGGAGCATCCTCAGAGATCACGGGCTCTTAATCTCCTCACTCTACTTAGTTAAGAGCTGTAAGGAGAGCTTGGCCTTCTCAAGGTCCGCATAGACCTGGGTGTGGAGCCCAGGCCTGTTGTCCTTGTCTGGCTCTGACCATGGAATGCCTTCTCTTTAGTACAATAGGGTCAGCGATCAGCTTCTCGGGTGCCTGTGAGCACGCACACAGAGCTCTTAGTGTGATACCCTGGCACTGCTGTGGCTCGATGTGTAGCAGTGACTGTGGCTGCACTGACTTGGAAGAGGAGGGCTCGTTTCTCTGCAGGGCAGATTTCTGCCTGTGTCACATGCTTGTTAGGGTCCAGCAAGCATCTGATGAGGGTGACAAGCGACTTTCTTATGGGACAGTCCTCTAAGGGCCCAAGTGAAACAGGCCTGGTCTCCTTGTTTAAGATGAAAACATCCCGTGTGACTGGTTAGATAAGACTTGAAACGCCCCCTGCCTCAATTTCCCCCTTTTGATCCACATAATTTGGTCAGAGAAAGAAGATACAGGAAGCCTTGATTGATGGATTCATTTGGTCTTAGAAAGGGGCCTCTGGTCCTCAGAGCCAAGGGCTGTTATTTAAAGAACACTGATGGAAGAGTGGAGCTAGGTATTCAAATCGCCCTCGGAGGACCAGCCAGTCAGCTAGCCAGCCAGTCATCGTGGGGCATTTAGAGAGCTAATTCCTTTCTTCAGTATTTAAGGCCTCCCAAAAAGCTACATCCATCTTCTAGGAAGAAAAAAAATGTTCTTGTGTCTTCCTGCTATCCAGACATTATTTAGTGCTCTGATATTGACACCGCTTCTGTAGGAAGATTTAAAGATGAAAACGCAATGTGTTTGAGCGCTGGTCATTTTTCATCGTCACTTAGTGACAGAAGAGCCTGGAGTCAACCACAGCAGATTTGCCTTTGGTGATATTGATCGTGGGCATGCGTACACAGCCGTTCCCAAATCATTGGCTCCCTCTACCAGGAGCCTCAAAGAGGTAGGGATGAGAGGGGGAAGGGAGACCCTGCTTATAGATCTCCATTCTACCAGAGAGTCTGGGTGATTATTGCTAGGACCAGGGGGGCCACAGATGGCTGCCCATTAAATGCTCCACCATTTGACAGCATGGCTTATTGTCTTATCATGGTGGAAACCCCTGAGGTGGGAGACCCAAAATGGCTTAGTCGTTTCATCCTGTGGCTTCTTTAAAATTACCAAGCTGGGGTTTCAGGCTTCATTGACGTTCATCTCTCTTTTGGAAAAGCATGTGGATCAACAGCTTCCATGTCCTGGTGAGAGGCTACCGGCTGAAGCTCCACAGCCTCTGTTCTCCCTCCTAACCACAGGGGTACCTGCTGGAGGCTGTTGTGGCCTGGACACTCTCTGAGCTTCTTTCTTCCCAAAACCTACTCGGGAGGGCAAGAGGGAGTGGAGGAGGAGAAGGGGCTGTAGGCAGTCGGGGTGGGGCACAGTGGTCATTACTCTGCATTGTACAAGTGAGACTGAGCCTGAAGAATCCAGGGATTGCCCCAAACTACCCAGCTCTTCCTGAGTCATCACTTCTCTCCCCTACTCCCTGCTGCCAAGTTTGCCCTGTGTCACTTTCCTTCAAAGCCAACTGCAGACACAAGGGTTTCCCTGTTAACAGGGCTTCTCTTCAGACCCCAAGTTCCTATGAGTAAAATGTGACAGGTGGCGGAGCCTGGCGAGATGTCTCATAGGTAACGGCACTGGCTGCACAAGTCTAGAGATCTGATTTCAATCCCCAGACCCTGTACGAAGGTGGAAGGCAAGAATTGATTCCACACAATTGTTCTCTGACTTCCATATGTGGAGCACAGTACATGCATTCGTATTCTTGCACACGCACGTGCGTGCATGCACACACACACACACATACACACACGGGGGGGCAGAGGGATTCCCTGCAAGGCTGGGCCCAGCTGGGTGCTTCTTGGAAGCACAACTCATAGGAAAGCAGCTGAAGCAAATTTTGATACAAATTAAGGGTCTCAGTTCTCCATCCACCCATGTCTAGCTATCTGCTGGTGGACAGAGGGCTCCCAAGGGCCCTGCCCCCAACAGAAGCCGTCAAGAGTTTTAAGAACCTTGGGCCTTGTGGAAGACAGCCCCAGCTCTGACGTCTGGGCTGTAGATGCTGAGAATTCATAAGAGAGCCATCTCTCACTGTCAGGCAGCTTTCCTCAGTATTTAGTCACATCCACTGCCCATCAGTCACTCCTCCTCAGACCCCGCTAAGTCATCCCTACCCTTGCCCGTGCCACTACCCTTTTCAGCACTGGTCTACCCTTTCTACACGATGCCTGTTTAGACACTTCAGACAATCAGGAGACAGCCTCACTCCCTGGCCTGCCTCCACCATAGACACGCAGGTTTTTGAAGAGAGGAGAGGCCCTATTTGACCTTCTTATTATTTGACCAATAGAAAACATGAGACCAAGAGAATGCCATCTAGACAAGGTCTCAAAGCTGCAGAAGAGCTTGGTCTTTTAGAAATGAATATAAAATGAAACAAACTCTAATAAGTCTTCAGGTCTTAGTGGATAAGATCATGCATGCCTAGAGGACTGAGAAGTCAGCTCTGTTGGCAAAATACCCACAGGCCTGAGATTAACATCCAGAATGCACATAAAAAGTAAATGAACAAAACGAAAGGCTCACACCTGTGGTCCTAGTGCTGGGGAAGTGGAGAGGGGCAGACCCCAGGCTTGTTAGCCAGCCTACCATGTGGCAGGTTCCAGGCAGAGAGACACCCTGTCTCAACAACAACAACAAGAAACAAATACACAGCTCCTAAACACACATACACACACACACACACACACTAATATGTGCCGCTGTCACTGTGAAGGTCACTTGTCCTTGCAGTGGTCCTTAGAGGTGGGTGTGGCTGAGGCTGAGACAGTAAGAGCCTTCTCCACAGACCAAGCTATAGGGAGAGCTGGGCTCCCAGTCCATGCCTCCTAAACTTAAAGTCCATCGCTTGTGTCTTGATGTCATTTGCAACCAGAGCCAACGAAGTGACAACAGATCCCCAAACATCAAATTCTAAAGATGAGAACAAAGTGAAAGGTTCCTTTGGAACCAAATTGCTCAGCCATGGTGCCAGGAATGAAGGGCACAGAAGCCTCCTGGGCATCCCAGGACAAGGATGTCAGGGACCCACGTCTGGTGGAGAAGATACACATTGTGTGCTCTTGAATGACAGAGTCAGTGACAATGGCCTCATCAAAGGGAAGGCTGCATATTCTAGCACACACCTCTCTGCTAGCACATGGGATAAGAGAGGGGGTGTCAATGTCACCCCAGATGGACCAGAAGTCTGCCCCGATTTATCCAGAACATGCTGGCAGAGTCACAGGGAAGTGTCATAAATGCTCAGGACCACCCCTTCTCTGCTTTTAGTTAGTTTCCAGCCTCTGCTCCCAACACCTCAGCAAGGACTGTACCTAAGCCCTTTCTCCGGAATGTTGGGGTGAGGTCTGGGTTTCCTGTCCCCCTCAGGTTTAGTCATTCAGTGAATTCATCCTGCTCTCTTATAAAACTGGCAGCTTCAGTGTGTTGTGAAATATTATTTTAAGATGTGATGCATTTGTTTATGCTGTGGAACATTTGTTTAATGATGCAAAGATGTGTTGCATTCTTTTATGTTGCATTTGTTTAGCTCTGTGAAGTTGTGTTACTGTGCCTGTTTAAAACACCTGATCGGTCTAATAAAGAACTGAACTGTCAATAATGAGGCAAGAAAAAGGATAGGCGGGGTTGGCAGGCAGAGAGAATAAATAGAAGGAGAAATCTGGGAAGGTAGATCTAGGAGCAAGAAAAGGAGGAGAGGAGGGCTCCAGGGGCCAGCCACCCAGCTACACAGCAAGCCACGGAGTAAGAAGTAAGAAAAGGTATACAGAATAAAGATAAAAGCCCAGAGGCAAAAGGTAAATGGGATAATTGAAGTTAAGAAAAGCTGGCTAGAAAAAAGCCAAGCTAAGACCGGGCATTTGTGAGTAAGAATAAGCCTTTGTGTATTTATTTGGGAACTGGGTGGCAGGCTCCCAAAGAGTCAAAAGAGGAAAGAGCCAATAGAGAAAAAAATAAAATAAAATAAAACCAACTACATCAGTGATTGGCATATCACATGTCAGTATCTTGCTACTTCAGAGTTAACCAGCTGGCCCAGAATCACTGACCAGGCAGCCAGACATCTCACTGAATTCCAGACTTAACCCTAGATGGTCATCACTCTGGGACTTGCCACCCACAAACACTATTCTGGCATCAAGTGCATCCAAACAGGGCAGGATTCTTCCTCCCTTGTTATTCTTAAATTACGTTACTATTTATTTATTGTGTGCATACCTGTGTTAGTGCACATGTGGAAGTCAGAGGACAATTTTCAGAAGTCATTTCTGCTTGTCGGGTGCTGGGATTACAGGCATATGCTCAGTTTATGAGGTGCTGCGGACTCATTTATCTAGGCAAACCCTTTGTTAACTGAGCTACATCCAAGACCTAATGGTGCTGTTTTAATCCCATCCCTGTTTTTGGACATACAAGCATCCAAAGGGTGTCTTCCCAGGAGAACATCTAATTGTGACACTATCTTCTCAACTCCTGTGGAGAAAGGTGGCCCTGGAGACCCACCGAAGTGTCACCAAGAGTGCAAATGCTAGGACAGGGGACCTATCCAGTCAGATGCCTACAATGGTTAAGAGCCTCAAAAAAATCTGCTCCAGATTTTCTTCAGAGCAAAAATGGTTCTGGCATCTCCAAGCAAGGCTGAGCAGAGCACCTTCACAAAAGGGTGCAGCCAGACCCCCCACTTTCCTACTCTCTAGATTCCATTTCCAAAACCTGCTGTTTCCCTCTCTGGATCCAGAAAACAGTGTGCCTGTCAGTCAGCCTGACTGGCTTACAGCCCAGAGCTCTCCAGGGGCCGTCCTGTCTTAGCCTTGCTGCCCTGCCTGGGGATGAAGATTCCTGGAACTGGGCTTTCAGACTCTAAGAGGTCAGAATGACTCTGAAAAGATATTCACAGGCATTATTTTTCCATTTTTTCCAGGCAAGGGGTCCAAGGCTCTAAAGACGTAGGTAACCTAGCAGGGTGTCCCAGGGGTAGCCCAGCAGGGCAGAGGTAGAGGTGGACTCCCACCATGGGAACGCTTGCCTCTTCCAGGAGCTTGGCAGTTTTCCATGGAACCTCTGGCTAAGCGCGCTCTGCCCAAGCCGCTTTCAGCATTATTTCTGCATTGTTCTATCTCTGGGGAATATCCTGTTTTAGACTTTCTTCCCAGTTGAACTTGTCTTCTTCCCCATGAGCCAAATCTTATTTTGTTATTTTCCCATGGATGTCTTTAGCCCCCTTTGAGGCATCTGCTTCGCTCTTCTGCCTCTTGGTGACAGCAACACCTCCCAATTAAGAATCGTATGCAAATTTCATTAGTGTGCTGTTGACTCCATCTTTCTGATCAATATTAAAGATGTTACATGAAAGATGAACAAACATTGGCTGCACACCCCTCAGCAGGGCATTGCTCTGCCTCCTGCCTCGTGTGTGCGTGCGTGTGTACGTGTGTGTGTGTGTGTGTGTGTGTGTGTGGTGTGTGTGTGTTTATTACATTTGTCAAGGAAGCTCTTTTTCACCCTGGGGTGAACTGATTTGCAAGGAAAGTTGCATAGTACATCACAGAACATGTTTTAATAAAACCTAATTTTATCACTAGCCACCGTTGTTCTTTTATATGTGGACTCCACAGAAGGGACATGCTTAAGTGTCTTGTTTGCCTTCCATAGAAACTGGAGAGTTTATGGTCTCTGGGACACCAGCTGAGTTTCCTTGAATATCTCTGTATTTCTGGGTTGACCAACCAAGAGCATGTGCTAAATATCTGTGTATGCAGGCTTCCCCTTTGCTGGGAAGAGATGTTAAAGTGGAAAAGCATGGTTGTGCTAGATCATTTCCTGTTGTAACAAAACACTCAGGGCTGGAAACTTTAAAAAGAAAAGAGGTTATAGTTATCTAGCCGCTTTGGAGACTGTTAAGACCGTGCTCTGGCAGCTCCATGATGTGGCCTCTGGTGGAAGGCCAGGCAATGGAATCATGGTGGCGATGTGTCTAAGGGGGATCACTCAGTGAGACAGGAAGTCAAGAAGTGAGCAAACAGTTCAAAAGTCAGGTCCACTCTGTCCTATCAGCTCACTGTGGTGAGCAGGAGTCTGAGGAGAGCTCACCTAATCCCTCTGAGAGGAATGTCCCCAGTGACTTAACCACCTCCCACTGCACCCCACTACTCCTCTTAGAGGTCCCACACCTCAGTCCTGCCCCACATGAACCCTTGGAAACTGTACTCAAGATACAGCTGAGGCCCATGTTCTCAAGAACCCCACAGTCCAGCTAAGCAAAGGGAGTATTCCTGGCCACAGACCCAGGGCACCCAGAGAGAGAGAAAATTCAGATTCTGTGGAAAGCATACAAAATCAGGGGCAGGCCACACACTAAACTATTCAAGCATATTTTAAGATTTTTTTTTATTTATTTATTTATTTATTTTGTGTGTGTGTGTGCGTGCGTGTGTGCATACACGAGCACATGAATGCAGGTGCCCTCAGAGGCCAGAGAGGGCATGGTGTCTTCTGGAGCTAGAGTTACAGGAGGTTGTAAGCCATCTCAAGTGGGTGCTGGGAGCTGAACTCAGATCTTCTGCAGTGGTACATGGTCTAACTACTGAGGCATCTCTCCAGCTCCCATAAGCATGTTTCAAAACATGCTTTATACTGTCTCCAGGCACTGCTTACCCAGTGTAGACAGTTGCAGCGTTTGCTATGCTTCTGGCATCCCTCCTTTTTTCCCCTCCTTTTTGGTTGTAACAATTTTTTAGTTTTTTATTACATTTTCTTACTTATTTAAGGTCATATGTGCATTGTGTGGGCATGCATACCGCGGCACACATGTGGCGGTCAGAAGACAACCGTAGGAGTCAGTTCTCTCTGTCCACCATCTCAGGGATCAAATGCAGCTGGTCAGGCTTGACAGCAAGCACCTTTGTGCATGGGGTCATCTCACTGGTCCTTCCAAAATGCACTTCTGGCTGGCCAATTAAAGGTTTTCATTTTTAAAGCAATGTTTATATTGGCTCTTAAAAAAAAAGAGTTTCTCTGTGTAGCCCCAGTTCTCCTGGAACTCAGAGATCCACCTCCCTCTGCCTCCCACGTGCTGGGGTTAGTGGTGTGTGCCACCATGCCTGGTTCTTCCTTGAGAATTTCATACACTATAGTCTGATGATATCCAGTCCTCCCCTCCAGCTCTCAGATCCGCCCCCACCTCCCCACCCACCCAACTTCATGCTCTTTCCCTCCTTCTCTTAGAAAATCCCTAGAGTCCAGTTAGTACTGGCCAGCTGCTCCTGGGCTAGGACCTGCCTGGAGGGCGCATGGTATACCAGGTGTCACACCACGGAGGAGAACTGACTCTCCCTCTCTCAGCTGTCATCAAATGCTAGTAGCTCCTCACCTAGGAGCAGAACCTCATTTCCACCTCCCCCTCCCCGCTGGGGTCTTGACTTGGGCTCGCACAGGTCTGTGCATGCTGGCACAATCGCTGTGAGGTCATGTGTGCACCTGCCCCACTCTGTGAAACAGTTTCCTTGGTGGCATCTGCCCCCTCTGGCTCTTCAAGCCCCTCTTGCACTTCCGAGAAGAACCGTGAGCCTTGAGGGAAGATGTGTGAGGCAGGCATCCCATTTAGGGCTGAACACACCAAAGTCTTCACTTCACACAGACCAGTCGTGTTAATCAGACTTTTCTTGAAAAAAATATACTCCCACAGACAGCACTATTACGGTACCAAACATACTTTTAAAACATCCCTTACGACAGTGTCCCTCTGTTGTCCCTTGTTTAACTTTTTACCTGACTGCCCCCCACAACCAAAATAAAAGAAGTTGTTCTACAGTTAGTGTACTTGAATCAGGACCAAAATAAGGACATTTGGTAGACATGCCTTGGAAGACTTACCTACAATACAGCCTTTTAAAATGTCATTTGTGTGTTGAGGGCTCCTAAGTCTCCTTCCCTGTAGAATTACAAATGGAGACTACTCTGAGAGGTATTTGCTATATACTGTGAACATAGAGAGATCTCTATCCGACCATGAAGCCTTGGGGTTGGGGGAGAACCTGGGGGGGTTACTTGTACAAACAGGATTCATCCATCCAGATCCTCACCCCAACACAGAGGCCTCAGCAAGAAGAGCCTGACATATTTGACAGATGGGTCTCCCCTTCAATCTGCAGAGAAACTCATTTTGAGATTCTTGTAAATAACATATCGTCCTTGCACAGATAAGCAGCTCTGCGCTGCTTAGTAAGCACACGTGTGCGCTCACACAGGTGCAAAGTAGCTGTTTCCTGACGTGTTTACGCAGGGGAGGCTGGAAAGAGAGAAGGAGAAGGGAGGGTAGGGAAGAGCAAGGAAAGGGAGGGGAGGAGGAGAAAACAAAATCAACAGACCAAAAGGAAGAGGGGTCAGTGTCTCAAGGAGAGCCCCACTGTGGGGTTAGGATCATGAGGGAAATGGAGGTTAAGGTAGAAAATGATTGATGTCTGTGGAGCTACAACGTGGGCTCTGCACTTTAGTATTTTTGAGATAAAATGCCACTGTGTTGCTAAGGCTGACCTTGAACTCCTGGGCCTGTTATTCCAGCTATTCTCCTGCCTCTTGAGCAGTTGAGGGCTGTGTGTGTGTGTGTGTGTGTGTGTGTGAATGCGAGCTCGCCACGCAATATATCAGGTGTCCTCCTGGGAACGCTGTCCACTTCCTTTGGGGCAGGGTGTGTCCATGACCTTTCTGAACTCACCAGTTAGGCTACACTGTCGGTGAGTAAGCCCCATGGAATTCAGCATCTAAATTCATTGGATCCCTATAGCAGAAAGGGAGGCAGGACTAGTAAAGGGCCCTTGCCTGACATGGAATAGCTTAGTCGTTATCTGACTGAATGGTTGGGATCCTGCAAGACCCTGACAATGTTGAAAGTCAGAGTCGTAGCTTTCTGAGCCCAAGTTCTCTGTCCCTGGGAGGACAGTTTGGTGCACACACAAAGCCCAGTGACATGGACTCTCAACCACATATTTGGCATGAGGTTGGGTCTGTCCATGATCAAGGCTGAGCTCCATTTGCAAACTACAGACAGAGTACCTGCTGATTCTGCCTCTGTGACAGCAGATCGCTGTGTGAGGGGGCTCTTTCAGATCCATTGCCCCTTGTAACAGGCTAGTTGGGGGATAATAAAACCTTCAACTAAGCAGAAAAAGGGAACAAGCTGACCTGTTAGAGGCTTCCTTGCTGCTGACTTCCCAGCTTAGGGAGAGTGGATTTGAGACCTGCTCTTTCTCCCTTCCTGAGACACATGTGATGCACTCTGAGCAGTCTGCATTCCCAGCCTCAGCTTTCGCCTTGATCATTTTCCCAAAATACCAAGTAGGTTAGGTAAGCCCTCCAGGGCCCTTGAAATCACAGGGCCTGATGTGCTGATGGTGCACCTGTTTACCCACAGGGACCCAGGTGAGAAGGCTCACTCCTTACCCCTCCTCGCCTGCCTCTGTCTCAGGGGTCCTCTTGCAAAACACAGAGAGAGGCAGACAAGAGAAGAGGGCCCCAGCCCTTTCCTGGAAAGGAAAGTGGCCTGTCAAAAAAGTGTTGGTCCTGTCATTAGGGACTGGCAGGAGGGATGCACGAGCTATCAGCATCAGGACAGGGTCAGTGAGCTTAATTCTTCCGACTGTTGTGTTTTGTTTTGAGACAAAGCCTTATGAAGCCCATGCTGGCCTGGCACTTATTATGGGGCCAAGGATGATCTTGAACTTCTGATCCTCCTGCCTCCATCTCCCAAGTGCAGGGATTATAGGTGTATGCTATCACAATGTGCTGTGCTGTGTATCAAACCTGAGGCTTCATGCATATTAGACAAGCACCTACTGAGTTACATCTTCAACCCTTAGTTCTTGTATTTCGTGAGATTTGCTATTCTCCCAGCTGTCTGTATCCAGCAGGGGTTCACTGTCCCCTTGTCTGCCCATCCCCTTCCTGGGCTAGCCCACTCTGAGCCCCTCCAGTGTTCTCTACCATGTGGTTTCCAGAGAAACACTGATGCTCGCCCAAGTCAATTAGAAACCTATTGTTTAGAGTGGTCATCCTTACTTCCTCCCAGGCCCCTCACCTCCCACCATGAAGATCCCCCTTCAGGAAGCTGGGTGTTAGGTTTCCTGCAGAGGAAGAGGTCCCTCTGCGTCTATCAAACGGCTGTACATAGCTGAGGCCCATGCCGGAAGCAGTCCCCTGGTTGTTTGGACGCGCCCAGACGCCTGTTTGGACAGAGCTCTCCATCCTGGCAGGGAAGAAAGGAAGAGAAGCAGAGGCCCTGGAAGCCAGCGCCTTGGTCAGAGCTCTTCACTATCGATCGGCAGCAATCGTTACCTTCTTTTCAATCAGCAAGTCTCATATTTCACCATCTCTCCACAAGCCCCCAAAATAAACCCTGCCAGTAGTAAGAGTCCCTCCCCACTTACTGCTGCTATCTTCTCAAAGCCAACTTGAGTTTATTTCCAAGAAGGGACATCCTTGCTGCTAACGCTGCCCCCTGGTATTGAACTGTGGAAGTCATGCCTTCTTTTTGAGGCTTTTTTGGTTGTTTTCGGTTGAGGGGAAGTTGTTTTTGTTTCGTTTTTGTTTTTGTTACAGAGTCTCCCAATGTAGCTCTGGCTGTCCTGGAACTCCCTATGCTTACCAAGCTGGCCTCAAACTCACAGAAATCTGCCTGCTTCTGCCTCCTGGGTGATGGGATTAAAGGAGTGCGACATTTTTATATATTTATATATACATTTATTTATAGATTTGTGTGTGTGTGAATGCGTGCACGTGTGTGTGCATTTGCATGCATATGGGGTGGGGAGAAGTTAACATCAGGTAGCCTTTCCTCAATCCTTCTCCACCTTATTTTTTTCATTTGCTTAATTACATTTTATTTACTTATATTGTGTGTGCACACATGATAGTCTGTGGGAGCTGGTTCTGTCCTTCCACAACATAGGTCCGGGGGATTGGATCTAGAGCCTCAGGCTTGGTGGCAAAAGCCTTTTTTTTTTAAACCAGCTGAGCCTTCACCTTACTTTTAACTTAATTTAATTTAATTTATGGAGACAGGGTCTCCCACTGAACCTGAAGGTCACCATTTTACCTAACCTGACTGACCATTGAAACCCCAGGCTCAGCCCCTCTCTCAGTGCTGGGGTTACAGGTGCATGCCTCTGCACCCCGCTTTTTACATGAGTTCTGGGAGCCCAAACCTAAGTTGGCATGCTTGGTCAGCAGGTACTTCACCATTAAGCCATCTTCTCTGCCCAGAGTCACATCTTTGCCACGAATAAGAACAGTGGTGGTAACCCCGAGAAGCTCCTAGGTGACCCCGCTCCTTCTCTAACCAAAGCCCCCGAGAGCTGATCCCAGTTTCTCCAATTACACTGTTGGCTTATTAATAATTCAGTGCAGAGTGAGGTTGTCTCTGCTGGCGAATGACTTTGGGGCCTCAGGTTATTGAAATACTAATGCTACCCATTTATCAGTCCTTGCTGACGGAGTGTCAGAAGTTTCTGGAATTTGTAAGAGATACAAAGCCATCCTAAAAGAGGAAACTGTTGATTGACAGGAATTGACAGGAATCCAAGAATAAGGAAACCCAGGTGTGCTGTTCTCCTGACCTGGCTGCTGGCCCTGGACCCTCAAGAGGAAGCCTTTGGCTCAGACTTTGAAAATCCTCCTGGAAACTTGGTGGTTTAGATCTGGCACAAGACCCCCTGTGAAGTTTCCTTATGGGTTCTGTGTCTGTCTGCCAACATGTGGGCTATGCAGCCGGAGTATCAGCGGACTCCCCAAATTGTGGCGTTCGCTCACAGTGCTCAACCACAAACCAAGAACATCTCCTTCCCTCCTTTCCAAGCTGACTTCCGGCCTTTGAGGTGCTCAAGGGAAATAGTGTTGGGAGATTTTGCTGCCTCCTTCATGCCTGTTCATCTTCCCGAGGAAGAGTCCGACACTCCCAGGCTCCGTGACAACTGAGTGCTGAGAGTATTTTGGGGATTTTGCTATGTTTATTTTTATTGTCACCTTGTATTTGTGGCCAGTTGTCTGCTTCTCCATTTGCCTTGGTGATGCAGGCTTTCCTTTGAAAGAACATGTATTTAAGTTAAATAGCTCATGATTTGCACTAAAAATATCAAAGAAGTCTCAGTCTGTGTTGAATGGACACAGTGCTGGATGCAGAGGGGACTGTGGAATGCTGGGAGTTCAGGACACCTGAGTGTGGTTAAGTTGCCTGAGAAGATGCAGGCCTTGAAAACTGCTTCTCCTTGGTGCTCAGGGTGATTGGCCAGGGAGGGCTGTGTGGGTCTCACTTAAGAGAGGCCTGGGCAAACAGGAATATCAGGAAAAGGCACATTAAATCTCTGTGAGATAACCCTATGATGCCAGTACCTAGAGGGTAGAGAGAAGAGGGTCAGAGTTCAAGGTCATCCTCAGTACACAACAGAGCTGAAGTCCAGCTTGGGTTACACACAACCACATCTCAACAAATGAAACAAAACAAGCAAACAAGCAAAAAAATCCAAAGCAAGAATCATGAGATACCATTGCGATGGTCAATCTTGGTTGTCAACTTGACAGGATCTGTAATCAGCTAAAAGGCCAGTTGTTGGGCACAACTGATTCTTGAACAGATTAGGTGAAACAGGAAGACCCACCCTAAATTTGGGGGCATGTTCTGAGGACAACCCAGATAAGACTGGGAAGAAGGGGGCTTTGCTTTCGCCTGACTTGCCTTCTCTCGCTGCAGGTTCATCTGCCCCATAGCTGCCGCCTCTACTGATTCCTTCCCTGCTATCAGGACCCAGCTCCAGGCTTCCAATGTGGACTGAGCTCTGGCAGCCCTCCAGCGCTCCTCTGAGCCTTCTGCACCAAACTGGGGTCCTGGGGCATCCAACTCCATGTACTGAGTGGTTACTGGATCCTCAGCCTTCCCGGCGTGAGACAGCCATTGTTGGATCCCCTGTGCCATATCCCATAAATCTTAAGTCCTGTAAATCCCCTCTCATTACGTATTCATTCTCTCAGCGCCGTTTTTCTGGAGAAGGCTAGTACATCAGTTCACACCCACTAGGACCCCAGGACAGCAGGGATTAAAAAATGCTGACAGTGACAAGCATTTTCAAGGAGGTAAAGAAATGACGTGGGGTTGATCTTGGTTGTCAACTGACTCAGCAGGGAAGAGGGAACCTCAGTGGAGGAATTGCCTCCTTCCGATTGGCCTGTGAGCCTGTATGTGTGCGCATTTTCTTGATTGCTAACTGATATAGGAGGGCCCAATGCACTGAGGGACACACCATTTTTAGGCAGATGGGCCTGGGCTGTGTAAGAAGGGTAGCTATGTACAAGCCTGAAGCAAGCCAGTAAGCAGCATTCCTCTTTGGAGTCTGCTTCAAGCTCGTGCTTTGAGTTCCTGCTCTGACTTCCCTTAATAACGCACTGGAACTTGTAAGATGAAATAAGCGCTTTACTCCCCAAGTTGTTTTTGGTCATGGTGTTTGTCATGCAACAGAAAGCTAACTAGGACAACTGAGGACCTGCATGCTCCGCCGGTGAAGGTACATAACGGTGTTCTCACTTTGCAAAACAGTCCAGCACTTTCCCCACAAAGAGAATGCATAGTTATCATCTGTGCCTGTAATTCCACGCCCATGAGAAATGAAGGCATGAAAATCTTACACAAGGTGTGTTCACAGCCCAATGAAGGAGCGGCCCAAGTGTCCATCAACAGCCGAGAGGATGAACTGCACAAGAGGATATTAAAAGGGGATTGTGGGACATCCATGCTACCACACAGGTAAACTCGAAACTCTGTGCTAAGTGAAGCCAGCTGGTATCTGCGTGCCTGACTCTGACTCCATGAACTGTCCAGATCAAGCAAAACTAAAGAGACAAAGTAGATTGATGGTTGCCAGGGGCTGGGTAATGACAGGGCGGGTCGCTTGGGGGTGATTGGGAAGGGTGGCAAGCCTCCGGGAGTGGGATTTCTTTTTAGGATAATGAAATTGTTCTAAATTGATTGTGCTGATGGCTGAACAACATTGGGAATATGCTAAAAGCCATTGAATAGCACAACCAAAGTGGATGGATCGGTGAGTGTGTGAATTATGGCTCAATAAGAACTGGGGAACGAGCTCTGACTAATTTAGTGGTTATTTGTGTGTTTTAGAAAGGTTTGGGAGATGTTATCATTTGGAGCTTATTAAATCTGGGGGATGCTGTTTTCTGGTTGGGCTCTTTCCTGGGTGTGGCTCAGCTCCTGTGGCTAGCTGGATTATTTGCAGGGTTCAGCCATCTGTTGATTCCTGACTCAGTAGAGGTAACTCCAGGATCCTAAAGCCATGACCATGTGTACCCTTTGGACCTGAATCTTTTTTGGGGGGACACTGAATCTTATATTTGGCAGAACAGAATATAAGCATAGAAAGTTAGGGAGAAAGGGATGGAAGTGTGTTCTGGGCAGGGGAACAGCACAGACAGGCAGAGCAGCAGGGACACGAGGGTGGGGATGGCTCATGTACCAGGAACAGCAAGTGGCTGAGTCTGGGATAATGGGGTGGAGGAATAAGGAAAGAGGAGATCTGATGGAGGAGGGTCATCTGTCTATGTGTTACTTTCATTGGTAATAAAGAAAC
>LOJH01005457.1:17974-33182 GCA_001685095.1 Ellobius talpinus | reverse complement strand
TGCTTTATGTCTAAAAGCCACTTATGAGTGAGTACATATTATATTTGTCTTTATAGGTCTAGGTTACCTCACTCAATATGTTTTTTTTCTAGATTCATCCATTTGCCTAAACATTTCAAGATGTCATTGTTTTTCACCACGGAGTAATACTCCATTGTGTAAATGTACCACATTTCCTTTATCCATTCTTTGGTTGAGGGACATCAGGGTTGTTTCCAGTTTCCGGCTATGACAAATAATGCTGCTCAAAAGCAGCCTCGTATTGGCATAAAAACAGACAAGAGGACCAATGGAATTGAATCAAAGACCTGGATATCAATCCACACACCTATGAACACCTGATTTTTGATGAAGAAATTAAAAATATAAAACGGAAAAAAGAAAGCATATTCAACAAATGTTGCTGGAATAACTTGTCATCTCTGCATCTTATACTCTGTTCATTTTAAAGTTTATCAGGTGCATGACCTTGCATGCAAGCATCACTGTTGGTAGTTACCTTCTATAAATTTCTACTTTGGGTGGGACTGTGTATCAGCAGGGGTTGAGTAGATGGGGAAATAGTTAGATCAGCAGGCATTAGCAGGGGTCTCTTGTTTTCTGTTCATTTACAGATAGACCTAAGCTGGCTTGCGGCATCTTTGAAAATGAACCACAGTGAATTTATGCATAAAGGAAAGGAAAGCCCACCTTTCTAACCATTTCATGTCTTTTAAAATATCACTCCCTACACAATGGTGTGGATATCCACAGTTTTGAACACAGACACTTATTTCCAGCTTTCAAATTCCAAATTCTGAATTTCAAATTCCCTTCAGGGCCATTGTGTGTCTTTGTCTCCTCCATTGCACTGCTGAGAGTACAAAAAGATCTTCTTGGATTGTATTAGATTGATTTACTATACAGATCCCTATTTCTGTATTTTCATGTCAGACTTGGTTGGTGGTTTGTTTTTACTGTTAATCTACTGCTCACATCTAATAGGCAGTTTTTTATGCCCATAGAAATCTAGGGACATGGCCTGTTTTGTTTACTGATTAAATATTATATATGCTCATGACATACCTGGCACAACATATAAGATACACACCATGAATTAGTTGAATAAATATAATTAACTTGATTATTTATATCATAGAATGATCATGATTATGGTAAAAACAAAAAAAATAAATTTTTCTCAAAGATCTTTTGGGTTGACTTCTATAGACTCTGCACTTATCCTGGGACTAGTTTAGCTATATCTTGATACCTACATGAAAATGTTGTTTTACATTTTAAATGTCATTGATGTAGCCATTGGAATAGTTGTAGAAAAAATGTAAGACAAACAAAAAAATCATTCTGGCTTATGGGCCAAGCTTTAAGTCGAAAACTGAAAGAAATAAAGACATTTCCTTGGTGCTTTAGAACTGGTCCCATACAATCAAGCTTGGTGCTCAAACATCTTTGAAATCCCCTAGGAGTGTCATTTAATCCCCCACAGAACTAGAGGAACAAATCAAGGGTTTGCACTTCGTGTATTAGCTTATTTGTCTGGCACTATTGTGAAGTGCTGGATAGCATTGCTGGGTAGCTTAGAGGATGGGAGTCTGATGAGGTGTAAGGACAGTGGGGGAAGAGAATCTGGTACTGACTCTTCAGACTCCAGTCACTGATGCCACACTTTACCAGACTGATGAAGGAGGCTGCTTTCCAATTCTCTTAAATGTCTATTTCACAACATATATAATTGAATTATGTATCTGATTGAGTCCACAAATGGAAAACTGCTGGATAAACACTACTCTGAGTTGACTCCCTCAAGGTGAGCTGATGTACTACCTCACTGCCAGCTTTAATATGGCAATTAGTGCCAGCAAAACTCTATTTGCTTATAGACCTAATTAGAGATCAAGAGGGTGGCTCACTTTTGATAATTGCATGGCTGTGGCCCATCTATCAGCCATTGTTAAATTGTTGTTATATTAATGTAAAGCTTATAATCACTGCTGTTCCAAATTGGATAAAATGTTCTTGCCAATTCTCCAATGCAATTAATTTACATAAAAGCCTTTGGAACCAAAATTAAAATGATATACATCTCTGCAAAGGCTTCAGTTAAAATGAAGCTAGGTAGGAAGGACCTCGTACATCTTTTTCCCCCTTGAATTTTTGTGTTTACTGGAACTAATGGACAAACAATCATTAAAATGTGCCTAAAACTAATTAAAATTGTTGTGCGCACACCTCATTTGCTATGTATTCTAATTTGCTATTCGAGGCATTAATATTTCAAACTCTCTGTTCCAGTGTCCAGGGAGATTCCAAGCAGCAGAACAGGAGGTCAGCAGTTCCCTTTCCTTCCAGAAATCTGCATGTAAATTACATTAATCTCACTGTGGCATTTGATTGGTTCAGAAGAAATGATGGCATAGGTAGGCTCATCAGTTGTTCCTTCTGTTTAAACTAACTAAATAAAATAATACAAAGTCACGCATCACCAGAGGACCTGTGCTAGACTATAGCAAAGGGTGTTACATGAAAGATTTTATATTTATATTCAAAGATTCAGAAACATGGATTTGTTATATGTTGTGCATTTAGTGCCTTCTCATTATGATCAGCAGAAACAGAATTTCTGGTGCAAAATTATGGGGGGCTTCACAGTTTCATTAAAAATATACAAGCGATGTGACCATTGTAGCAGGGCCAAGTAAAATTATTCAGTTGGTATGTCTGCCATTAGATATCATATTAATAATGTAGCATTTTCCCTCTTAATTTTATATTATTATTATATTATTAGTCAGGCTATGTTATCCAATTACCATCCCTTACAGTTTATTAGAAGAGTAGTCCGAAGCGGTGTCTCTTACATAATTTATCCAATTTAATCTATGCAACAATACTATTATTGTTGCTGCTTTAATGTTTGATGAGGAAACCAAGCTCAGAAATACTAAGCAGCTTGCCCTGCCCTCACACTGTTTGCAGAGCAGGAAATTAAGCTCTCTTGTGTGTTTTCAGGTTGGTTCTATGAGACCTCACTGACCATCTTAGATTCCTGGATCTCTCCAGAGCAGACAGCTAGTGATTTCCTCCACTATAAAACCTTGCTAAGCCCCCTGAACTGAACTCCCCAACTAAAACAGACAGCTAATAATGTCTTCTTCACACATCTCCTACATTATTCACTGTACGCTCTCTGTCCTTAGATCCTCTCTGTCATCTGTTTGTGCCAGGGCACCGTTCACAATACACATTAAGTCTGGCTCAGTGACTATAAGGAACACGAGTAGAATCTGACTACAAAAGCTGTTGCTGATAGCCTTTGCAAGGTAAGCTCAGAATATCTGGTAGATCCTTGAAGTTATAGGAGACACGTTTTGCTTTCACTGATTGAGGACTGTACAAGGCTAACTTAACGCGAAAGAAAATACTGGCAGTTTTGGCAAGACGGAGGATAGAATGAACTACTTTCTTGAAACCTATTTCTGATTTTTTATCAATTGACTTCTGCACTAAGTAACTGTATCAATGTGAGCAAATCAGTCCCTCGTCGGGCCCATTTTCATCATCTGTAAAAAGCAGATGCTGTCTGAGCAGTTCAGAATGCGTCTTTGCAGCTCTATTATCTGTGATTTTTATTGGGAGAACTTGAGCCTAGACAATGCCCATAACTTGCAGCTCATCAACTTGAAAATGAAATCACAAATATGCTCGAGAATTTGATTCAAAGGAAATTGGAAATTGAAAATTCCTGGGCTAATGCTGGTCAGATATTCAATTTTTAAAATACCTTTAAAGAACAGACTCATTTTGACAAAGCAAAAGCACATGTTTCAGTGTGTCTAGCCCTAGTAGATAAAGGATTGTATCACAAATAAGTGTGAGAACTAAGGCTGTAAAGATAGACTTCTAGAAAATCAATTGCCTCAACTTCCTCTTTTTCTCTCACAGCAAGAATCTCTGTGAAACCTCAGTCTCTGAAGATTTGAATGTAAAAAATATTTCAATGAAAAATTATTGTCAATGAGGAGGCATAAAGGAAGGAAATGCATGAAGCTACTGAAGAAGCTTTTTGTAAGTTAAGGCATCTTAAGGAAAAAGAGAAGAGCAATTTCATAAAATTGATAGAAATGTGGTCAAATGATATGAGAGTAGAAAGAGAGCAAAGCTAAAATGTCTTGAGAGACTAATTGTATTATTTCCTCTGTATACTATTCTCAAAGAAAGATGACAAAGTGAGATGAGGTGCTGATGTGGGATCTGAGCATCAGTGGGACGCTAAGGTGTTCAGAGAAAAGAAAGGCTCTTGCTGACTGTGACCAGAAAAGTCAGGTGTCTATCTGGTTGAAAAAGAATTGATGTTACTGTAGATACTTAAGTATTTTCAAGTAATGGGAAAGAGGTAAGAGATTAGGCATTGGAGAGATTTGGAGAACGAATTTTTAAAAATGATGTTTTTCTTTTTGTTCTTTGTTTTGTTTTGCAAAGGAACAGATTGCCAGAGTAAGAAGGGCAAGAAAAGGCCAGACTCTGGGAACAGCCCAAGCTGCACTGCTGGGGAAAAGATGGAGTAGGTGGTGAATCTCCCTTCAGTTCAAAATTTTGTAAGATGAAATAAAAAGAACATAAACAACGTTTATATCATAAAAAGAATCATTGAAAATATTAAGTTTGAGACTGAGGTATTTGTATCTTGTCTCATAAGCAATGAAGAGACATTGAAACAAAGCTAATATGTTCAGAACTGAATTTCAGAAACATTCATATACGATAACTAGCTAAAATGAAAACAAAAAATACATATGTTAATTTAAAAGGAGGCAAAGGGTCAGTAATTTGGCTTAGCCAGAAAAAGTGCTTACTTCCAAATCTGATAACTGGACTCTGATCCCTCTAACCCACATGGTGCAAGGAGTGAACAGACCCCTCTGCACTGTCTTCTGACCCTCTGAATAATACATGAACACAACAGATCAAGGGTATCCACACACCTCCACCTACACACACAGATACACACATACCTATACACTCACACCTACACACACATCTACACATACAGACACACAAGCCATTTGAGAACATGTGATTCAGTATAGCAACTCAAAGAACATGTGATTTAGCATAGCAACAACAAGCCAATGCAATGTGAGCCTTATTGGAGATGTTTCATTTTTCAACGGACATTCTGCCATGAGATGTAGCCATGGAGGGTTTCTTGTCCTGATAATTCTCCACTGAAAGACTATTTGACTCCAGTGCCTCCATCAGGCCTCACTATTTACACAATGGACCAGGTCTATAGCATCTTTCACTTGGTCCCCTTTATTATCCTCTTTAATCTCTTTCTTCTCTTGATCTCAAGTTATTTATTCACATAACATTCAGCATGATCGTCTCAATATCAAAGTCATACCATGTGATCTAGATATAGTCATGCAGTGTTTTTTTTTCTTAAAGTGGGAGAATTTAACATTGTGCCATCAGCTTCAGGACCATTGCTCCATGCCTCATTCCCTACCACATTCCTGAATCATTTGGTTCTAACTGTTCATCCTCCAAGCATGCCCATTCCTGCCTCAGAGTCTGGGCATCTCTTGTGACCTCTAACTGAATGTACTTTACCAAGTGACCTGGGATATAAGCTCATCCATTTTACTCTGTCCTTGGCTGTCACGCCTAAATTCGTGCTACACACCGTAGTTTCCACAGTGGCTGTCTCCTGACTCAGTTGTGTTTTATTTCAGGGCACTATCTCTATCTTTCTATTATTTACTGATTTGTTTGTATTCTTTTATTTCTTCTTAAGCGTAAGTTCCTTCTGGGCAGAAGTCTTTCTGAACTTTTTCACTAACTTCCAACACTGTCTTTTAACAGGATGAGCACAGAAGAGATTTTTGTTGAGTGAATATTTTAAAGTCATAGTGTCTTTTCCTGAGAAAAACAGAAATAACAACTATCTCTTTTTATAGTAGTCATGCAGACCTCTTTTTAGCCAATTAGCAAATTATGGCAGAATATTTCTTCAGACTTCCTTTCTGCTGATTACAGATGTGTTCCAATCATGTTTCTCTTGATTAAACATCTTTTCTTCCTAAAGCTCCCATATGTACTACACAGGTCAGTTTTATAGTGAGTTATTTGAAGTAACATGGTCTCACTCCTTTTGTGAAAAAATACAACAACTTGATTTTCTGAGAGTGAGCTTAACTAACACTGGTGCTAAGATACTCCTGTATGGCCAAATCTTATCCCATGAACAGTTTTTATGTTTTAGAGACAGTGTCTTACTATATTACTCAGGCTGGTCTCAGGCTTACTCATTCTCTAACCTCAGTTTCCTGAGTACTAAGATTTCCCGTCTGCAACACCATGTGTGACCACTGAATATATGTTCAATGCTGTTGTGTCTTTACTTGATAAGGGAGTGAATATTGTGTATCACTTGAAACTTTACAGTTAAAAGTTGGGACTTTTCTGATCGGAATTACAGTCAGCCCTTATCCTACACATGGTATTGAAACTTTCTTGGCCTCTACATTGATAAATTTCCAGCCCCCCCCCAAAAAAAATGCTTTCACTAAGAAGGCTAGATAAAACAGAGCACTCAAGGTGTTTACAATGGTTCTAAATGCACAATTAGCATACAAATGTTAAGGTCTCTTGGTATCTCTGTCGAATCTAACTATCACACATCGATATTTAATCAAAGATTTTAAATGAGGGTGCCGGAGATATGGGTTAGTGGTTAAGAGCACTGATTGCTCTTCCAGAGGACCTGGGTTCAATTCCCAGCACCTACATGGCAGCTCACAACTGTCTGAAAATGCAGTTCCACAAGATCTGACACCTTCACACCAATGCACATAAAATAAAGTTAAATAAATCACTAAAAAATAATAAAAAAAGATTTTAAATGAGGAAAGTCTATGTTGGTTCAATATGATTTAGCTTATGAAGCAAATCCTTGATTCTATTACAAATTAACTCAATACTCACCGAGATCCCCAACATGCGGTCAGAACCTAGTGGAGCCCCTGCAACCCTGCAGACCTATAATCACAAACGCCTCACAACATCTCAGACCTCCACTGACCTTTGTTCTTAGAACATTAGGAAGATTCTTAGTTTCTTTTCGTGATTTAAAAATAAGAAGTAATGATTTTTAAATAATGATATTGATATCAAAGCATAGCATTTGCAGAAAGCCTCTCTCGGAGGCAGCACTGAATGCCAGAGGACATAGACTAAGACTGAAGACTGAGGATTGCCTGCTTCCGGTTCTTAGGGATACATCATTTCATCTCTGCCGTTTCAGGGTGATTTATTCACTGTATTTTTCTCTAATTCTTTCTCCCTTAACATGGAGAAAGGAAAGCAGATGTGGTATCAGATTGTTATGAAACGTCAGTGAGTGAGTTTACAAAGCGTTCAGTATGAGTCTGGCTGGTTCTTATCAGAATTTATTTAAAACATCTAATGTGTGTGTGTATTATGTTTTATAGAAAAGGAGACCAATCTGAAGGAAACAGTGTTTTCATCAAAATCATAGTTTTTATTTTGCAAAGGTGCTGAGATTTTAACACAGAACTCCCCCCTCTTTAAGCAGAGGCATTCATTAAGTCAGGTGTCCTTTCGAGAAATGTTACAAACAGAACAGGGCAAGGTTAATAATGTGCAGACAATATATTAATGATGCATGACCAAATCAGGCACCTCTGCCCATATTAGTTGCTGTAATAAGATATCTCAACTAGTATTTTTCAAACAATAGAAATGTGTTTCTCACAGTTCTGAAAATTGGAACTCCTTCCTGTACAAGTAGCAGTGGGCATGATATCTAGCAAGAGCTTTTTTTTGGTCAAAAGGCAACACTTGCCACAGCACAAAAGTCATAAGAGACAAACAGACTCCTTCAATTCCTTTTATAAATATGCTCATCCCTCATAAAAGGGTAAAGACCTCATAACTCAGTCACTTTACTCCTTCCTATTTTACACTGGTGGTTAAGTTTTCAACTTGCATGATGAAGGCACACACATATTCAAACCAAAGAAGCTGGCAATTACTGGCTTGCACTAATGGGCACACGTGATAAGATAATGGACTCCTCCTGTGTGCTCTCTGATGCTCTTTTCTTAAGGCTCCATTTACTGTAGTGTGGTCTGGTCCTTCCACTGGGACACACTGTCTCTTTATGATTTGACATCTAAAAAACTTCAGGGACCTATAGACACTGTTTTCTACTTCTTCTCTTCTACTTATTCAACATTAGTATGCCTCTGTCTTTTAATACTTTTTAGATTACAACTGAATACTACAGATTCACCAGAAATAGTATGAGAACAAAAGGAAGATGTCTTTATAAAAGTAATGAAGAAATTAGTAGAATCTCAAGGTAAAAACTATCTCTATGGGTCTAATTTCTAACATCATTCTCATAATACAAACGTGAACATCTCTGTAGGGTGTCCTTGTGCTGACTCTTCTACATTTTCATATTTTAATAAGACTTACATTATTACAACAGGTTACCCACAGTTATCAATGAACTGGAAGTGAAGTAAGGCTAAAATCACTACATTTCATATCAGCTATCTGTTAACATCTGTCATCTGTCAGTTAAGGCAATTTCATTTTCTGCTGAAATGTCCAGCAGAGAGTAACCTTACAGCAGCCAAGGAAACAAAGAGTTTGCTGAAAAAAACAATAAAGGCTAGGTGATTTCAGATAGAAAATAACGCCGGAGTATCTCTTTATATAGTGACTTCTCTTCCTTTGAAGTTATACTTAGCAACAAACAATTATCATGTTTTTAGTTTTTGAGGACCGTTTATACTGTTTTCCCCAGTAGCTGGACTGATTCATAGTCTTACCAACAGTGTACATGACTCCTCCTTCCTCCACATCTTTGTCAGCAGTTGGGGTTGTGATATTTGAATATAGTTCCAAATGGGGTGGGGAGTATATCTTGAGTCATTTTGATTTGCAATTTGTTCAGGATTCATGACATTGAGAAATGTTTCATATACTTGTTCATTTCTAAACCTTCCTTTGAGTAATGTCTGTACAGATGCTTGCTAACTTTAGATCACTTCTTTTGCTGTTAGTTAATGCAGAGTTGATTCAAAGATCTGGGGCAGCAGAGACTGCAAGACACCACATCACTTGAACCTAGGAGCAGCCTTGGCTTGGGAAGGTTCTTCTTCAGTTCAGGATCCACATGGAAATTGTCTAAATTAAGATGCTAATCATTTCTTTGGTAGGTGGGAATAAATCACATTACACAATAAAAAGAAAATCCTCTCTATATTCAAATGATGTTTATCCTTTTTCCAGAGTTCTAAATACTGTTCTGACTATTTGCAGTTCTAAATCTTTCCCATTTTTGCCTGTTTAACCACATATCTTTGCCTCACTACGAGACAGAATAAAATACAGAAAAATACCTGATAGTAATGTAATGAAAACACATTTTTCATAACTAAGAAAATAGGTCACTTAGGATGTGATTTGGTATGCAGCGGAGTGGGGCACTCTGGTTTCCATCTGCATTGTGCGTGCTGATACCTCATCCGTACTTATTACAGTTTACTTACATCTATCTATCGTTGCTTTAAAAATAAGCACTAGTCTACTTTAAGAAGGAAAACACCATAAACATTTTGGAAGCTGTCTTTTTTCATAATATTCAAGATATATATGAGTAGCATTTTCTTCCAAAATGAATAAGAAAACATAAATAATATTAAAATAGTTGTGAAGAATAGAGAGAAAAACTTGAATTTGCATAAAGCCACCTGGCTAATGTGACTGCTGACATCCTGCATTGCATTGCTCTGTTTATATATGATACAATATAATTGTTTTAGACACTAATAGCTCCATTTCTACAGTAAGCACCGTTTCTATATTGCCATGCACATACACTTGGTTTAAGACACTTATTAAATTAACTTGTGACTTTCACTTATAGGCAAAAGTTCATGCCACAGAAGTGAAGATTGCTTTAATTTTAGTGCTGATAAATGCCAAATAGCAAAATAAAAACAAGTGCAAAACTGGTTTGTGAACAGACCTAATGATCAGCAGCCTCAATCGTCTGCTTCCTTCTGACATAACAGAAAAACGTTGTAACCCAGACCTAGAATTTTCTATTTCTACTATCCAGAATATTATGCCAAATTCTGCACCTCTTGTTTACGATTATTCGGGAAATGATTAGCAGAGCAATCAAGCTATCCAACAAAACATTGTCTTTAGAAGGAAACCGGTAAGGGCACAAAGTATACTGCATAGATGAGAGCACAGCACAGTAAACTCTCATCATACAAATTTGTCTCTTCCTATTTGAGAGTCATGCTGAATGAAAGCAAGAGAAATTCTTCCCTCAGTGTGTGTAAATGACACCCCAATATTTGCAAATATCATGCTGATAAAGCCTGCTAAGCTTCCTTAGAGGCCAGGGTGTTTGCAAACTCTCTTTCTCTGTGACTATGACTTCACAGTGGGATGTGCGATTTTTGTTTATAATGCAGAATTCACTGGAACTGTAATTTGGAAAATTTGGAAAATTGGATAGAGTGTCACCTTGCTCAGGTAATTTCTCTTTGAAAGCAAATTCCATTCTTTGAGTAATTCACCCGTGTTTCCTTTTCTTCCCGAGTAAATGAAAAAGCTAGACCAACGCACATTATATCCCCCATCTGGCTCAATCCTGCCAGTCTTGTCACCCGCTACAGTTGCTTTTCACACCACCTCACATGAATCAGAGATACAGCCATGAAACAATGGAAACCTTGGACACAAAGGCAGCTCCAGCCCACAGCTGAACTTAATAAAACAGCTAATGTCAGAGCCCGCCAGCTAGCTTCCCAGGGATGCCACTTTCTCAAAATCCTTGCACCACAGCCATGCATGTGGCATTTCATCCCTCTCCCCATGCAGAACCATGCCATCTGTTACAAGGCACTGATATGCCCCATGCCAGGTGACATTTTCCTTTCAATTCCTTGTGTTCATTTACTGGGAAGCATCTTTACCAGGAAAAAATAAAGAAGAGATTTGAGCCCTAACTTGGCCTGTTTTCTCCAATTTTTTGTGTTCTAGTGCTGCATTTAAACAGTTGTGAGTAATTTATGGCACACATCTTAGAAATAAAAGTCCAGATATGTAATAAAAGCTCTGAGCATTGGCATGCTAATAAACAAATGGTTAACTATGGAGTTGGTTTTAAAAAGAGAGAGAGAGAAGGGTCATTAAATCAATAATACTGAGATCTGATGGAGCTGTGGGAAGTAAATAACATCATAAACTTTAGTACTGACTTCAGCATGGGATCATGACAGTATCTGTGGCATATGATGATCAAATAATTTAGACTGGATACATTTGATATGAAAAATAAACAGAAATAGATTTTGAAGATATTTCATGCTTATGTCCATGTTGGATAAAGGCTGCAATTCTTTTTTTAATTGATTTTTATTGAGCTCTACATTTTTCTCTGCTCCCCTTCCTACCTTTCTCCTCCCCTTCAACCCTCTCCCAAGGTCCCCATGCTCCCAAATTACTCAGGAGATCTTGCCTCTTTCTACTTCCCATGTAGATTAGATCTATGTATGTCTCTTTTAGTGTCCTCATTGTTGTCTGAGTTCTCTGGGATTGTGATTTGTAGGATGGTTTTCTTTGCTTTGTGTTTAAAAACCACTTATGAGTGAGTATATGTGATAATTGTCTTTCTGGGTCTGNCCCTTCAACCCTCTCCCAAGGTCCCCATGCTCCCAAATTACTCAGGAGATCTTGCCTCTTTCTACTTCCCATGTAGATTAGATCTATGTATGTCTCTTTTAGTGTCCTCATTGTTGTCTGAGTTCTCTGGGATTGTGATTTGTAGGATGGTTTTCTTTGCTTTGTGTTTAAAAACCACTTATGAGTGAGTATATGTGATAATTGTCTTTCTGGGTCTGGGTTACCTCACTCAAAATGATATGGTACATTTACACAATGAAGTACTACACAGCAGAAAAAATAATGACATCTTGAATTTTTCAGGAAAATGGATGGAGCTAGAAAACATCATTTTGAGAAAGGCTGCAATTCTACACACATAGATATTAAATGATTTGAAGTCATGTTGAGAATGCTGTGATGGGGTCAAAGAAAATTGAGATAATATTACAAATAGTGATAGATCCCTATCTTTATATCCAATTTAAATATATTCAGACATATCTGTGAACATCTTAAGCTTTATATTTAAATATCCATATGTAAGAGAGAAGTAAACTACAGGACCCATGAAAATTGTCAAACAGTCTCTAGGTAAGACTCCATTGGGATGGAGCATATTCAATTAGGGACAAGGAGCTGTACTAAAAGGCATAACAGTTATTCTACAGTCTGTTATATTTTATTAATGCTAAATAACTGCCTTATTATTTGTAATGGTTGTGAGTGCCACTCAATAATTTTGATTGAAGCATCTACAATGAAGATGGCATTCAAGTCTGACCATTGTAGGAATTTATTTTCCCCATTTATAATGAGCTGGCAAATTACTTGAATATATACAACTTGTCTAATAGTTTACTGTCCCCGAAATTAACTGATAAATAATAGATTTACATTGAATAGTCTCTTAATAGCCTTTCTCTGTGTTGTGACCTTTTACTAACAGTTCCATCTTTGACATCATAGACATTTCTATATACCTCACTTCACTGAAACTCATCCCCAAACTGATAATAGCATCCCTGACTGAGCTTCATAAAGCCTTCATTAGCAAGCACACTGATGTGTGAAAATATTCATCTGATTTCACAGTTCTGTCTGAAGCATAAGCATTCCTGATCTCCCTTTTTCAGTCCTGAAAACAAGTAAACCACTGATGTCTTGTAAATCTCACCCTGGTCTTTCCCAGCCCTCATTTCTACCTCACACTCAAGGAACCTCCTGCTCATCACTTGCCACTCTGGCCTTCACCCGTTTCTCTGACTCTTCTTATATTTGTTTGCTAATTTTTTAAAGAATTTTCTTTCTCTTATTTTTCCCAAGAAAATGCTCATGTGGTCCCTGCTAATTCTCTGTAGCATTTACTACAATTTCAAATTTTGCCAGTTCTTTGAACACTGAGGCTCTTCTTCCTTTCAACTAGTTTGCAACTTTTCTAAAGACAGGTTAATAAACAAAGAATAGAATGGAGAGCTATGTGATTGAAGACAGCCAGGGACCTACAGATCAAAATAACTGGCTTGGATTTTAATTTAAATGCAGCAATGATCTTTGAAATTTAAACCTGGTAGTTCCATGATCTGGTTCACATTTGAATATGATTCTTATTGCTCCATTTTTTATTTTTATATGTGTTCAGATGTTTTGCTTGCATGTATGTCTTAATACCATATGCATGCTTGATGTCCATAGAATAAAGAAAAGGGCATTGGATCCCTGGGTCTATAGTTACAATGGTGATAATCAACCACGTGGGTACTGAGAATCCCACTGAGGCTCTGTGGAAAACAGCCAATGTTCTTAAGTACTGAGCCAGCTCTCTAGCGGCTCCTATTGCTCATTTATAAAGACTGGATTAGAATGAGCAACAACTGAAAGGAATAAACCAATAAGGGTGATCATGTATTTGTAGAACAAACATGGTTTAAAAAAATAAAGTGGCAGTGGAGATGGACTGATATGATCAAAAATAAAATATATTTTGACATTAAAAATAAAAGAAATTACTAGTAGTTATTGCTATTCAGGGAATCAAAACAGTCAAGGATATAGCTCAGTGGTAGAGCACTTAACAAGCACCTAAGAAGCTTTGAGTTCAATCCTCAGTACAGCCTGGATTTCCTCCTTTTGAAAGGATGAAGGACAACTCACAAGTCCATCTGAAACTTGAAGAAAATTAACCTTGTTCACATGAAGAAGGAAGAGAAGATAAAGACAGCAAATGGTCATTGGCAAGCTCAGTCGTTTGCTCAAGACATTTTTCTCCCATTCTGCTCACAAACATTCTTGCAAAGTGGTATGTTTTAGCCACCTAACTAAAATTTTATGATTTTCTTCTATTTTTACTATTAGGAACCCAGTACAACCAAAATGTCCACATCTTGTTTGAGCTTTGGATCCAGTTACTTTTAACTCATAAGGTCACTATCTACCCCAGGTATGCAAACAGCCGCAGGAAAGGGGATTGTGGAAACAGGTCCACTGAGTGAAGAGCTGTAGGAAAGCTAGGCAAGTAAAGGCTGTGAAGTTTCATTGGCTAATTAAAAACAGAAAGTCCATTTAGCAGTGGAGCTGAGAAGTGAGCTCCAGCTGCTCAGAGCTGGGAGCACGAGAAGATTCCACACTGTTCTGTAGGAAGAACAGAGGGTATGATCGCATCCAGTCAATATAATTCAATTAAGGGTAATGGGCTCCAACCAGGAATGCACTGAAGATCACTGAAGCAAATTTTAAAGGGATAAAATTAGGGACAAATCTAGAAGTCTAGAAAGGCATTACCCTATGGGATAATGTCATAAATAAAGTCTTCCCCCCAGAAAATGCAAAATAAAGAAAGCAACAGTTGGCGTTTGCAACCCACCAGGCAGAGCACAGGAGAAGCCTGGCAAGGATTCTCCCTAACCTTTCACTAATGCTCCTTCACTTTCTCTAATCAAAATAGAAGTCCATAGGGAATTAACCGAATCTCAACCAGAACACAATGAATTCACACCATAGCTACTTCACTACCAATAGTTCTTGACTTGTATAGGACACAGAACCCTTTAAGGAAGTGATACAGCCACACCCTTCTTCTTTCAGAAAGGTGTAATTATAACTACGCACATTCATTGCAGTTATGCAGTTCAAAATGACAGGTCATATTCTGAGAAATGTGTCATTAGGCAATTTTGTCACTGTGCAAGTGTGATATGTTCACCAACTAGGATGGTTAGGGTATCTCTAGATGACATCATCTTATGGAAATACTGTGATATGACTGCCCACTGTTGATCAGTGAGTCTCTGGAAAGCATGATGATACTGCACAAACAACCTCAAGTCCTCAGAGTATACGTACCTATTCTTCCCCCCAAGAGTTTCAGATGTCAAAGGATATCATATTAAGAAATGAATTTGTGGGGCTGGAGAGATGGCTCAGAGGTTAAGAGCATCGCCTGCTCTTCCAAAAGTCCTGAGTTCAATTCCCAGCAACCACATGGTGGCTC
>LOJH01005456.1:21549-33527 GCA_001685095.1 Ellobius talpinus | reverse complement strand
TGAATGACCTAAAGAATACTTCTCAAGGGCTAGGGAGATGGCCCAGTGGGTGAGATACTTGCTGCATACACATGAGGAGCTGAGTTCAGATGCCCGGCACCCACTCAAAAATTGGGCACAGTGGCACAGATTTGTGACCCCAGCAGTGTGGGACAGAGATAGGCAGGTACCAGGAGCTTGCAGGCCAGCCAACCAGCTGAGCCAAACCGTGGAGTTCCAGGTTCAGTAAGAGACCCTGTGTTAAAAAAAATAGAGAGCAGTAAAGGGAGACACCTAACATGACCTCTGACCTCCTTATGAGCACACCCAAGTGAGTATACCCTCACACACGCTTACACATAGGTGTATGTGCACAATCTTATATACACATGAACATCTTTTCATGCCCATAGGTTATTTGATTGAACAAAAAGAAATAGATATTCATTCATTTAACATTGGTTTATGTCCAAGAGCCATGAAAATTTATTACTCTCAAAAAAGCAAGCTAACCAGGTAGATGTTGATACATTGATAGGAAAGCATTTGGGAGGATGTGCAGCAGGCATGTCCCCAGCATTTCTAATGGGGGCACCCAAAAAGTGGGTAAGAAAGGGGATGTGAGGCTTGACTGACTCTTAGCATGCCTGCACCTGGGGTTGCAGGAACCCTGCATCCAGTTCCTGTACGTACTTTTTTAAACTAAAAGCCCTACAGGGGAAGTATCTTTGCCTTTATCTTTTATTTTACATTTCTCTGTCTTCTTTCACTTCTGATGGAGATTTCCAGAGATAGAATGAAGATTCGACATCAGGTTGAGTGTCCATCAGCAAATGAATAGATAAAGAAGACATGGCATATATCCATCATGGACAATTAGTCAGCCATACAATGTAACCATATCCAGCCAGTAAGATGGCCCAGTGGATGGCACCTGCCACCAAGCCTGAGTTTGATCCCCTGGACCCACAGGTGGAAGGAAATAACTGACTTCTAAGAACATGCCTCTGATCTCCACACATGTGCTGCCACGTACACACATCACTCCCTACACACACACACACACACACACACACACACACGTAATCATTAAAAAACATTTTAAGTAACAAAATAAGTCACTTGTAGGAAAATAGGTGGGACTGGAGATTGTTAAGTGAACAAAAGCCAGCCTCAAAGACGAATATTGGGTTTTCCCCCAATGTGGGGGCAGAGAAGAGGTCTGAGTGTGTGAAAGTAGGAAAGACATTAATAGGGACGTGGAAAGAAAGCTGGAGATGTGGCAGGGGGTTTCTGGGAGTGTGAACATGGTCAAGCACCCCTGTGCATGTGTGGACACGCCACAGTGAAACTCAGTAAATGACGGGGTTGATGCAAGTTTGTTCTTTGAAAAGAGCCTGTTTCAGAGCTGGGGGTGTGGCTCAGCTGCCAGAGTGCTTGCCGAGCATGCGTGAAACCCTGGGTTCCATCCTCAGCACTGCATAAAACCAGGGGTGGTGGCATGCACTTGTAATCCTGGCACTTTGGAGGATCAAGGGTTCAAGGTTATCCTTGGATAACATAGTAGATTAGAGGCCAGCCTGAGTTATATGAGACCCTGTTTCAAAAAAATGCATGTTTTGTTTTTACTAATGAAATGTGTTATTCTTAAAATTACCAGAGGTGGACACAATGGCACAAACCTGTAATCCTAACACTGGGGAATGGGGGATGAAGAGGGGATGAAGCTGGGGGATTTCAGGTTCAAGGCTAGCCTGGTCAAGAAACAAGACAGCAAGCCCCAGGAGCAAAAGGGGCCAATGGTAATCAGTTCTGCATAGTGGATATGAGCCCCGCCGTTTTCTTGTTTCTTCTTTGATGTCCTTTTTTAAGTCCCTAGCCAACTTCTGGATTTAAAAATAAATGAGATCCGGAGAAAGTGAATTCTTTGGAATTGGTGGCGAAGCAGCCCCAGAGCAAGGGGGACAATGAGAGTCCTTCTCCCCCTCTGACTCCACACAGAAGCCCAGAAGCCACAGGATGGATGCCTCCCCACAGGGCACAGAGCTGCCAGAATTCGGGATTAGAGTCCCCCAGCTCTGTGGGGCTTTCTTTCAGCTGCCTTTTTGTATCCTTAATTCCATGAATGCAAACAATAATTACCAACCTAAGTAGGTTACTCAGCCCAGCTCAAGCACCTCTGGATCCCCAGTGAGTCACGTTATTGACTGCTCACAATTAATCTAAAATATTAAGCCATTTGCTCCTCGGTTTCCTTTGTCCCTGTCTTGTGCCTGGATGACATGTCTCCAGATTTATTATCTGAGCTATTATTTTTCCTTAGTGTTCTTTCTCTCTCTAGAACTGAAATGTTTCGTTAGATGAATTCATTTCCCACCCAAGTCTTTGGGACTTTTGTTTTCTCTTTATCTCTTCATCTCTTCCCCATGTCATTGCTTTGACTTGGATATGCTGCAGAGGAACTGGGTTTCCTTCTAATCCTTCCACGTCTGGCTAGTTTTTCAATTACTTTGCGAACTCCGGTCTGCCCTTCCTCCCTGTGCCTCATCAATTTTCACTTCCTCTGCCAGGGTTGGAAGAAGGCAGCCCATTGCCTCAACTTCCCTGCATCTCCATTAGTTGGGGGTTGAAGAAATGACCAGGCAGACTAGGGATGCAGAAAAATGGATCTGAAAGGCTGTGTTAAGTCCCTGCTAGTACAGCAATGCATAAGAGAGGCAGAGAAAAAGGGAGGGAGGGAGGGAGGGAGGAAGGGAGGGGAGGGAAAGGAAAAGGAAATGGAGAGGGGGAGGGAGGGAAGGAAGGGCTTCTTCCATCTGAGCACATCATTTACCAGAGAGAAGCTGACCACCCACCAGTTTCGCTCTCCAGATGTCGGAAACAACCTGTTGCACAGCAGTGCATAAGTGATGCAGATGCTCTCTGCCTCGCTCACCAGGTACCATACTGTGCACACTTTCATTTCAAATGTGTGCACTGGCGTAGCACATTCTTCTGTATCCTTTGTCTATTCTCTACTCTATCAGCATGTACCTCCCTAGTTCCAGTTCCCTCTTTCTCTCTCTCTTTCCCCTCTCTCCTCTGTCCCTCTGTCTCTGTCTCCCCTCTTTCCCCCTCTCTCCTCTCTCCTTCCTTCTCTCCTCTCTGTCTCTCTCTTTATCTCTCTGTGTGTGTGTGTGTGTGTGAACTTCCATGTGTATGTGTCCACAGACTATAGAAAAGGGTATAAGATTCCCCTGGGGCTGGAATCTCAGGCAGTTGTGAATCCCCATGTGGGTCCTGGGATCTAGACTGTGGTCCTGTACAAAAGCAGCCAGTGCTCTTACCTGCTGAGCCATCTCTCCAGCCTCAGACTTCTGTTCTTCAGGGATACTCACACTGCCTCTGCCCAGACTTCTGACTGCTCTGGTCTCTCTTGTGGCATTTCACAGTGTTCCTTATACCTTTGAATTCTTTTACATTTCCTCTAAGTGACCAAAAGCCCTCTGAGGGTGAAGACTGTCTTCTTCTTCCGCCTCCTTGGATCTCCTGTATCTCCTGGAGTCCCTGACTCATGACAGTCGTTCATGGAACTGTTTAGTGATGAGTGTGGCCTCTAAATAGCTGCACACTGCTGTTCCTATTTTATAGAGGAGGAAACTGGATATCAAGGGCCAGAAGAGGGTTGCCCATCTTTAATTATGCAGGTGCCAAGTAGGAGAGTCGGGACCTAAGCTGGATCCCTGGGCACCAGTTTTCATGGCTTCCTTTCCTTCCAGCCCAGGGTCACTCAGCTTAGCCCTTGACTGCAATCGATGCTCTGCCCCCTAGAGACAGTGTTTGATCAGAGGCAGCAGAGAATCTGCATTTCTGACAGGTTGCAGATACTGTGGCTGCCTTGGTTGCCTGGACCATTGTTTGAATAGCAATAGTGATCCTTACCGGTACAGGAGGTAAAAGGAAGAAGGTTCTGGGCCAATGTCCAGAGTCACTTGGTGTCTCAGGAATGAGGCCACTGAACATGTTCCTATTGACTTCAGCTCCGTGCTGTCTGTGAGGCCCAGTTGGGCTCTGAGCAGGTTGTCAGGGAGAGGGGAGCCTGTGTACACCTCCTCTCACCCACGACTAACTCTGTGATTGGATAAGGTACCTGATGGTTTGATTCCCCAGGCAAGGCCACTCCTGGGGGTTCCAGAAAAATCTACGTCAGGCCCTGTTTGTGGAAACATCCCAGGTGACTCTCCCAAGAAGCAGCTCCCAGCTGGGCACTGACAGCTGGTGCGTGGGGGAAGCAGATGTGTGCCCACAGAACATCTGGGAGAGCTGGAGCCCATCTGGAACCCTGCAAGCTGACTGAGGCCCTGGTCACCAGGGTGACTAATCATTCCTATTCTCTGCTGGAAGGAAGTGTTCCCAAGAGATAGGATCCTAGGTCTCAGGAAGGAGAAACTTGCTTTCAGGTACCCCCCCTCCCCTAGATACAGTGGGTCCCCTCCCTGAGTCTTTGTTGTCGTCTCCCCCACCACCACCAGTTTTCACACAGAGGCCTTGGTTCATAATCATGCTTGGAGCATTGATGGGCCAGGACCAATAGGGCTGTGTGAAGACCTTTAGCTGCTGCTGGCCTCGTCAAGTTCCTGGTACCTCCTACTCCCAACCACAAAGCCACAAACACAGGCTAGAAAAATGACTCAGTCAGGAAAAAGCTTGCCGCACAAACCTGAGGACCTGAGTTCAATCCCCCAGAACCCACATCAAAAAGATAGGTGCAGTGATGTGTGCTTTTAATCCCAGCACTGAGGAGGTAGAGACAGGCAGGTCCCTGGGGCTCTTGACTTATTGAGTCCCAAGCTAATAAGAGACCCTCTCCCAAAAGGCCGGGCCAGCAAGGTGGATGGCTCCTGAGGAATGAGAATAAAGGATGACCTCTGGCCTTCACTCTGTCACACACATGAACACACACACACACACCACACACACCAAAACTAACAAACAAAGCAGGAAAACCTGGGCAGCAGCAAACAGTAATTCTGAGGGTCAGACACTAAACCTTTTAGAAACAAGCCCTGCTCAAACTGGTGCTGAGTATTTGAAGTTCACAAAGTAGGTTCCGCAGACCAATGGCATCTGTGTCCCATGAGACCCTGAATGTCCATGCCCTGCCTGCTGCACCAGGGATTTGGGGACCCTGTTTTGTCACCCACCCTCTGTGTCTCTGGTTCATGTCACTGGCACACGTGACACTTCATCACAGAAGTGAAGGTGCTCGCGCAGCATCGCTGGGATGCAGACACCTGTCTCCAGGGCAGTGTCTGTGAGGCCAGGGCTCAGGGTGTGCTGTGAAATAGACCCAAGGCATCAAGTGCTATGCTGCTTCGTTTTTCTCCTGGGCAGTCTCTTTTGGTGGGTTTTAAATTATGCATGCAAAATAATAAAATTTCCTTCAAGTGTTCTTTTTTCTTTCTCGTGCTTGGCATTCCTGTCGGACAACCCAGTGCTAGGCCACAGGAGGCAGGTGCAGAGGAGAATGAAGCCCCACAAAGCCTCTGTGGTTGGTTCAGTGATGGAGCGCTTGCCCAGTATTCAGAAGGCTAAGGTTCTATTCCCGGCTCCACAGAAAAGCAGGCCATGCCTTTCAGCCCCAGGTTTGCTGAATCAGTGTGCATCCCAGTGAGTTAATGAGCTGCATGAATGAGTGGTGGAACCAAGCTGGTAGTGGGGGAGTGGGGCTGTCCCCAAATCAGCTGCGGATTCCTGGACTCCACCCTGAGATGCTGAAGACGAGGGTCTCTGGGATCTGTGACTTAGCAGATTGTCCCCTGGGTGCTGAGAAAGTCACCAGACTGGATGCCTGCAGACTTGCTCCATGAAAGTTCTTCCTTCCCCCCACCCCACTCTCCCCGAGCTAAGGTTTCTCTGTATAGCGCCAGCCATCCTGGAACTCCCTCTGTAGACCAGGCTAGCCTCAAACTCAGAGATTCGCCTGCCTCTTTCTGAATCTTTCAATAGTTAAAGAAAATTCCAGAGAGACAGTTGGCTATTTTACGATGTGTGCATGTTCTAAGACAAGTGACCATGCATGTCGTTGTTAGGACACGGTCCTGTTTGTTCCTATGTGAGTGCCATGACCGAGCTAAACATTGGTGACAGAGATGGCCACCCAGTCCTTTCAGGAAGCCCTTCCCTCAACACTCAGTCATCACAGTGTTCCCCACTATGTAGTGTGGCCTGGCTGTGTGTCCTTCATGTTTAAGTGCTTTCAGTCCTCACAACAACCCAGAGTGGGGTCATCTTACCACCACCCCCTGCCGCCAACAAGGACAAAACAGAGGCAGAAGTGTTTCTCGTGGCCCGCCCTCCATCTCACTGTTAGTAAAGAGAAGAATCAGGTGACAGTCTCAGTCCTTGGACCAGAGAAATGGCTCACTAACTCTAGTGAGCTGCTAACTCAAGGTAGTTCCCAGATTCCACTCTGCATTCTACCCTGTGCCCTTGGCATACATACTGGGACTGGGGTAGTCTCACATCAAAGGGCATCCACCCATGGAATATATACGCATATGCGTGTGCACCCACACACGCGTGAACATGGGTACATGCACAGCACACACACATATGCACACACACATACACATAGGATGAAGCAAGTACATCCAGGTCACTATGGAGAGTGAGAGTGATGGACTCCAGTCTGGGTCAAGGTTAAAGTTGTTTTACAGTGTACAACAGGTTCATACTTCCCACTGAAAGCTATTTGGATCTCTGGAAAAGCAAGTGTGGACACCTTGAAGCCTTAACATAACATATAGAAGGAAAAAGGCACAGCCACGGTCTTAGTGGAAAGTAACCTTGACAGTACCCAGGAATTTGGTCAGTGTACCTCGTGGGTGCTTTCTGAGTAGCCAGGTCCATCTGGGAGGGCAGGAGAGGACAGAATCACCCACAGTGTTCCTCGTGGAAAAATACCAGTTGATAGTTAAAGAGGGAAACACAGATGTGCCACAGAAACAGGAACAGGGTGACCAAGGCTCTCTGGAGAGAGTTGAAGAAGGGCTGGGCAATTGCCTGTGTGTCTGCTATCAACTGCCATGTAACAAGTCACCCCAAACCTAGCAAGCAGCTTACAATGATGGGCATTTGTTACCTTGCATGTGAATCGCTTGCCTGGACCAAATTCACTGCTTAGCTCTCTCCAGGTTAGACTCAGTGCTGGCCAGGCTGCCTTGTTCTCGGGAACTCCAGATCCTCTTAAGATTAAGTTCAGTTTCACGGTGGAATTCTGTTCTCTGTGGCTATGGGGCTGCAGCCTCTGTCCTTTTGGTGGTGTTTGCCATGTGCCACATCCCAGCCTTTCACTGCTTTCCTGCAGAACCTTGCTGCACTGGCACCTCCATCACCATATTGGTCTTCCAACCCCTCAGGAAGGGCTCTTGTGTCATTCAAGGCATCACCTGATGAGGTCAGGCCATTCAAATAGTCTTCCTTTTCCTTGTTTGATTGTTTTGAGACAGAATTCATGTAGCCCAGCTCTCAAACTCACTGGGTAGCTGAGGCTGGCCTTGAACTCTTGATCCCCCTGCCACCACCCAAAGCCCACTGACTATCTGCAGCCTAAGCACAGGCACTGCAATCTCTCATATTCCCAGTTCTGGCTGCACCCAAGGGACACCCACAAGTGGGGTCTTGGAACCACCCAAGAACCCTACATATGCTATTGAGCACACACAAGTCCTCTGGGCATTGAGACAAGTGTCCTCTTCTGCTGGCACCAGTGGAGGCTACCTGGGACGAGAGGACAGGGCACCACCTTCCGCATAACTTGCCACAAATGCTTGAACCTTCTTCTTTACCCAGGTACAGAGGGAAGGAAGCCCTCATGGCTGCAGCATTCTCTGGGTTGCCCAAGCCCTGGCTGAGCCCTGGCATACTCAGTCTTAGCATATTGACATTGGCAGCCCTGTATCTCTCACCAAGCCAGTAGTGTAATTGACATAGAATTGTCTCTGAGCATCCAATTAATCAGCGAATAAATCATAAACCTGTGGCCATTCATTCAGAGAGTCAAGAGGTGGCTCCTGGCTTCCTGCCCCTGGAGATGATGAAGCTTACACGTGACACCACTCACACATGCTCATGAGAAGACAGGAGAGGTGGGCGGGTAACTTTCAGAGCACTGGTGAGGCCCCCGGACCTGTGTGTGAGTGCTCTGTACAGGCAAGTTCGTCCCCAGGAGGTTGGCAGACTGGATTTCATTCATTAAAAAAATCGCTGGACATGGAAATGCACACCTTTAAACCCAGCGCTGGGGAAGCTTAGGCAGTCAGATCTCTGTGAGAGTTCAAGGCCAACCTAGTCTAGGGAGTGAGTTGCAAGCCCAAAATAAGGGTAATGAGCTACATTTTACAAGGAAGGAAGCTAAATCTCAGAGAGGTTCAGTAAATTGCTACAGGTCGCACAGCATATGGAAGGTGGAGTTTGAGTGAAAAGTTCCCATAATGCTTTAAGAGCCATGTCATTTTCAACCTACACTGTGCCAGAAACGCTTCTCTATGGGAAATAATTGTTTCCTTTTTAACGGGGCTAGACCAGAAAAGAGTGGGATAGAGAGGGTCTGTATTCACTCAGGCATTAGCTATCCGGAGTGGCCCTTTGGCACAAGCTCTTGCAAGGCATATTAAGCAAAAGCCAACTTCACTGGACCCCCTCCCCACTCAGTGATTAGCAACTCAAACACTGCCGTGTTGGTACCTAACCTCTCAGGTAACTACCATTGGGTTTGGTGTGTCATGGTTTAGGCTTTCCTCTGAAACAGGACATGTCCTTCTTGCTGCAGGGGCTGCAAAGCTGGTAGCTACTCAGACCATGAGCCTGGATGGCTCAGCAGCCCCTGTCTGGTGCTGACGGCCTGGAAGAATCCTAGAGAGCTGCTGGTCTTCAGACCATGTTGGAGGCCAAACAATCTGATGTCGGCCAAAGATGGAGACAGCAGCAGCGGTGGTTGTAGAAGCAACAGGATAGATGAGCTCACCAATTAGACATGAAGGTCGTCAGGCAAAAAGCGAGAGCCTTTGCCTTGGACCTCCTTATACCTGGGTTGCTGCTGGCAGATAGGACGATGCTCTGAATTAGAATGACCTCCATAGGTTCAAATATTTGAATGCTTGCTGCCCAGTTGGTGGAACTGTTTGGGAAGGATTGGGAGGTGTGCCCTTGTTGGAGGAGGTGTGTCATTGTGGTTGGCTTTGTGATTTCAAAAGACCCCTGTGATGCCCAGGATGTGCTCCCTGCCTCTTGGCTGTGAATCAAGCTGTGAGCTCTCAGCTGTTCCTGCTGCCATGCCTTTGCTCTGCTATCATAGACACAACCCTCTGAAACCCTAAACCAGATTAAATGTTTTCTTTCATAAGTTGCCATGGTTGTGGTGTTTCAGTGCAGAATCAAAAAAGCAACAAAGATAGATGGCACCCATACCTAGAATGGATCTTCCCACCTCAATTAGTGTAATTAAGAAAATCTCTCTCTGGTGTGTCCAGAGGACTGACTTAGTTAATTCTAGAACTGGTCAAGTTAACAACCAAGATTAACTGTCACATACAGTTTTTATCTAAGACATGGAACACAGTTTAAAATGTGTTTCTGGGCTGTAGGTATGGCTGAGAGGGAGAGCATTTGCCTAGCATGTGGAATGCTCTGGACTCAACCATCAATGCAAACACAATAAAGAGCCAATGACGTTCACTGAGGCTTCCCTACAGGCAGCAGGAAGGCAGGGTCTATGGTGATGGGAACCAGGAATACGAAGTTGGGGGTGTAGCTTGAGGTAGAACTCTTGGCTAGCATGCACAAGGCCCTGTGTTCCATCCATAGCACCACACAAAAAAAAATGAGTGGGGGAGAGAAGGGATAAGGGAGGGGGAATGAAAAGGAAAATAAAAAGAGAATAATTGTTGGTCCTGTCCTGTGGACAGCTGTGATGGTAGAATTCGTAAATATAGAAAGGAAACCTAGCTTCTTCCTAAGGAAGAGTATGTATCCTGCCCACCCTAGCTGTGTGACTGTACGACATCCATAGTATCCTCTCTGTGGTTGCTTATAACCCAGAATCGCTATTCTGGCCAAACCCATATCCCTATGTGAATGGACTCCTAGGATGTTCAAGTCAGGACACCTTGGCTTTGGTGAGAGTGACATCTGGGAGATGAACAGGATGTCTCACGTGGTTGGACGTGGGGTGGGTCTCAAGGATTCATGGGGATCCAGAAGAAAGGGGAACAGGGCCAGGGCAGACAGGACTATAATCCCTTCTGTAGTGGGCTCTGAAACAAAGGACAGTGTGCAGGCAGCCCAAATGCTGTCCAAGCTTTCTTAGGAAAAGGAAAGCAAAATGAACCCTCCACTGGTTCCAGATGTAGAGAGTCATAAGTGAGCACTGGCATGGTTGGTGTGAGCATCACAGATGGGTTCTGGCACAGACAGCGTGGTGGCAGTCAGTACCTCTCTGTAGCTCTCAGGCCTATTGACCCTATTTGGCTGCAGGCTGCTGGCTTAGGCTCAGCAATCCCAGCTTTCTGGACCATCATAGCATTGACCGTGGAAAGAAGGACATTGTCTCCAGAGCTCCAGCAAGAGTTCTCACCCTGCTCACCCCCCACACGTTACCCACAATACTCCGGTCTCATGGGTTGAGGATCCCAGGAGACCATTCACATAGGGGAATGGGTTTGTCCAACAGCAGTTCCAGGTACATAAGCAACCACAGATAGGAGATCACGGATGCATACATGGGACTGATCTCAAATCATTGTGGCTGAGGAGTTAGATGTCAATTGTCCCATGCGTGGAATGAAAGGGCCACTCTTCATCCTGCTATAGAGATCAAGAGTGGGGTTTCCTGAAGGGCTAGTATTAAAAGAGAGGAAAACTCCATCTAGACAGACAAACCCCACCACAAGCCCCTGTGGTGCCCTCAAGAGAATCAAATGACATAAGTCAAGAACCTCCCCAGGGCCTGAGACCCACAAGCTATACCTTGCTGTCAGAGGCGCTCATGGAACCTCTTAAAGTGAGAGATCATCCAGCAGTTTGGGAGTTGTTTTCCACAACCGTCATGGTTATGCCATCACCCTAAACGTTCCTTACCTCCAGGCACAGTCATCTGTCCACGTTTATATGTGAATGACACCAGTGGGAATACTAATGATGGCTACCATCATGCTTTGGGGATCTTCCACACTGCTGAGTGCCAGACTCGGGGACACCATACTTAGTTTGGCCTACGTCATATAGGAGGAAACAATTATCTCATTTTTAAAGAAAAAAACAAGGCCACAAGAGTTTAGGTATCCTGTTCTAAGATGATACCAGGTGATGGTTTTTGGTGGTGAAGGCCGATGATGGTGATGATGACGTCATTGGTGATGATGAAACTGATGGTGATGGTGGTCATGGTAGTCATGGTGGTTATGGCAGTGGTGATGATGGGGATAATGATGATGGAGGCATTGATGGTGATGTTCGTGTTGGCAGTGATGGTGATAATGGTAGTGGTAATGATGGTGATGATGGAAATGGTGGTGACAGTAGTGATGGTGGTGCTAATAGTGATAATAAAGATGAACAGGAGGTTGATGATGGTGTGACTTTGTAGTATAATTGGTAAGTAAAGAGATGGAGGTATCTTCATAGTGGCTAAACCTAGAGAACATATAAATCAGGCTGTGGGTTGCTGCCAGCATCCAGAGCCACCTGCAACACCCTCTAGAATGATTGCAGCCTTGATTTCATGTACCAGTGAAGGTGCTAAGGGGTCTATGGGGTGCTTTGAGTCCAGGCCACCATTTCTAGCCCAGGTGTTTTTCTGCCCATAGGAATTGGGACATTGCTTCAGACTGACCAGGAAGCTCAAATGTCAATGAAGGGGGCGATGTTAGCAAGGCAATCAGATTGCCTTGAAACCTAAACGCCGTGCCAGCACTGCAACTGTCATTCTTCTGAGCGAGGGACGTCGGGATTAACACGCA
>LOJH01005456.1:4919-19049 GCA_001685095.1 Ellobius talpinus | reverse complement strand
TGTGTGTGTGTGTGTGTGTGTGTGTGTGTGTGTGTGTGTGTGTGTGTGATTAGAGTGACTTACAGACTGTGGTTCACATAGTACAACAATGGCTGTCTCCCAATGTGAAGGTCAAGAATCCAGTAGCTATTCAGTCCAGGAGGCTGGATGGCTCAGCAGTCCCAGTCTGGCACTGAAGTCCTGGAGGATTGCTAGAGAGCTGCTGGTCTTCGGTCTACATTGCAGTCCTGAAGAGTAGGTTTCAACACCAGCAAAGGAATGCCTCAGCGGCAGTATGGACTTGCCTTTGAGAGAGAGGGCAGGCAGGCAAAAAGCAAAAGCTCCGTTCTTCTAGGCTGCCACCAGACGGTGTGGGCCAGATTTAGAGGGGTGTTAGTTCACAGCCAAGATTAGCCGTCCCAGGAGTCACGTGGCTTCTCTGGGGCACAGTTTCCTCAACTGCCCTGCTATGAGAATAACGGTATCCAGTTCCCTCACTCGTGCCTTCCTCACAGATCACTGAGGAGATCCAGATGTGGGGACGATATGTGAATCCATGGTTCAGTGCCATAGAGCAAACACCCAAGCACCGCCCAGAGCAAGTGAGCGTGGGAGAAACTAGCCAGATCGGAGCTACCACGCCTGCACCAACTTCCTCCTTCCTCCTCCCTCTTTCCTTCCTCCCTCCCTCTGTCCGTTCTCTTTCCTTCTTCCCTCCCTCCTACCTTCTCTCTCCTTTTTTCCTCCTCCTTCCTTCTGATGCTGCAGATGGAACCCAGGACCTCACACATGCTAGGCAAGCATACGACCACCTAGATGAACTCCAGGCTTCACAATGACAGTCTCTTAAGGGAGCTTGGGGTTTTGTTTGTATTTTGTTTGTTTTGGAACAGGCTTCCATGCAGCCCAAGCTAGCTTCATCTGCTACGTAACTAAGGTTGCTCTCAAACTTCTGACCTCTCTACCCCATCTCCCAAGTGCTGGAATTATGGACACGCACGCTCATGACTAGCTGTAATGTCTCAGTTTTGATAATAATGAGCATGCACGTTGAACCTCCTAGGGGGAAACTGGTAAAGAGTACAGGGGACTCTCTAGTCTATTTTTGAAACTTTGTGCGTGACATTGCTTCAAAATAAAACAAAATTAAGTGTGAGCCTTAAAAACATATGGATCAGGGGCTGAAGAGATGGCTTAGTACTTAAGAGCACTTACTTCTCTTCCAGAGGAGATGGGTTCAGTTCCCAGCACCCACATGGCAGCTCACAGCCACTTGTAACTCCAGCTCCAGGGATTCCCGAGCTCTCTTCCGGCCTCCACAGGCACTGCATACATGCAATACATATACAAAATCCAGGTTCAAACACATAAACAAAATAAAAATAATCTTTTTTAATGCATTTGTGTATATCAGGACAGAACTTTGTGGGGTTTGCCACAATCACAGCCTTCTCTGCCTTGTTCAGTAGAGGTTCTGTTAGAAGGTGGCAGACATGGCTCCCCGATCCCTACTTCACTGTGAAATAAACTCCTAGTTCCTTCTGCAGGCTGGCTGTTGACATAAATTCACAACAGCTGGAAATTTGCAAGTCCCCGTATTTCAGATCTGAACACCAAGGGTCAAGTGGAGTAACCTATAGCACCTTGGAAAGTCTGTGGCTGGGGAATAGACAGTGTAGTGGTTTGAAAGAAAATGACCCCCCCTAAAGGGAGTGGCACTTAGGAGGTGTGGCTTTGTTGGAGTAGGTGTGGCCTTGCTGGAAGAAGTGTGTCACCATAGAGGTGGGTCTCATATATGCTCAAGCCACACCCAGTGAGACAGACCACTTCCTGTTGCCTGTGAATCAGATGTAAGAGCTCTCAGCTCCTTACCTAGCACCATGTCTGCCTGTGTGCTGCCTTGCTTCCCATCGTGATGATAATGGACTAAACCTCTGAACCGGAAGCAAGTCACCGCAATTAAATGTTTTCCTTTATGAGAGTTGTCCCAGTCATGGTGTCTCTTCACAGCAATTGAAACCCTAAGTAAGAGAGATGGGGAGATGGCGCCGTGGGTAAAAATACTTGCTCAACAGCCATGTGGACCTGGGTTTAAATCCCTAATACCTACATAAAAATCTAGGCATAACCATACCTGAGCCTGTAGCCTAATCCCAGCACTATAGGGGACATAGGATCATTGGAGCTTGCTGGCTGCCTGCATAGCTCCAATGTTCACTATCTTGGGTGAATAAAGTAAAGAATGACAAATCAGAAAAAGGGACCTGACCTCCTCCTGTGGGTGCCATGCATGTACATGTACACCACACACACACACACACACACACACACACACACAGAGCATTTGTAATTTCAGGCATGGTGGCTCGCATCTGTCATGCTGGCATGTGGGAGATAGAAGCAGGAAGATTCCACGTTTGACGCCAGCACCAGCCTGGGCCTATAGCAAGGCCTTGTTTCTGAAAGACAAAACAAGGCAGCTGGTGGCTCTATTCTCTTCTCCTTGAAGACGTGTCCCCCTCCCCCGTTGCTCACTAGTGCCTGTCTTCCTTAGGGTAAGGAGCAACAGCGTCTTCTCCGATTTCTGCATGTGACAAGATTTCCTTTCTTAAAGAAAAATGACAAAATAAAATCTTTAAAGCACATTTGTCTTCCGTTGTCTTTGCAAAGCCTGGGGAGCCCAGGACCTGGGAGAATTGATTCATTCTAAGATTTGTTGATTACTCTGGCTTGGAGAGAAACTGATAAGCTCTCCCTGAGTGTGGGAACCTGGCTTGCACTTGAACCCTCCCTGAGGCCAGTGCAGCTGTGGTCGTTTGGTAAAACAATTGATTGGGAGATCTCGGTGGGGTCCTCATCATGAGACTGCCCCTAAAAGTAAGCACTTGAGTCCGCCAAGGACTGTCAGTGGCCAGGTCCCGCTTCACTCCTGATGGTTCATTTCCGCTCCAAGATAACCATGGGTGAAGCCCAGTGGGGAAGGGAATGGTCCCCATATCACATGGGGAGGTAACCCAGATTCTGGCCTCTTTCTGGGGATACAATGCTTGACTACAAGCAAGCTTGTTTCTGTGTTTTTATTAGCTTCCTGGCCTCAGGAAAAGCACACTTGCTCATTGTGAGTTTACCCTAAGTCCCACCAGTAACATTTTGGTGATCGTTCCTCTGAGCCTCCTGTGCCTGGTCACACAGGAACATCATACCCTTGTACCCATGTGTGCTTGTTATGTCTCTGCATGCTGACCTGTAGCTGCTGTCCTATAACCTGCTGTCTTAGTTGCTTTTCTGTTGCTATTGATAAAATACCCTGATAGATGCTAACCTAAGGAGGAAAAGGTTTATTTGCTTTAGGGTTCAAGGATACAGCCCATCGTCGTGAAAGTCATGACATCAGGAACCAGAGGCAGCTGGTCACATTGCATCCACAGTCGGGATGCAGAAGGGATGGATGCCAGTGCTAAGCTCAGTCCAGGTCCCCAGCCCAAGAGACAGTGTCACCTGCTGTTAGGGTGGCTCTTCCCACTTCATCTAATCCAATCTGGTTAATTTCTCGTGGTATTCCCAAAGGCTGGTCTCCTACATAGTTATAGAGGCAGTCGAAGAGACTGTTAATGTCCGCCCTCCTGCCTGCTCTCTTCCTTCGCGCTGTTCAGGAAGTGGCCTCTGTGGCCCCTGCTGTAGGTTTTGCATTTCTGTGCCGGTTTCTTTTCCGCTTACTGTGACAAATGCCTGATGAGTGGAAACTGGGGAAAGAAAAGGTTTCCTTTGGCTCACAGTTTGAGGGTGCATGGTGGCAGGAGTGAGGGGCAGCTGGTCACGTGGTCCCCACAGTCAGGAAGCAGAGGGAAGAGTGATGGTGCTCAGCTCACTTTCTGCTTTTTAGTCACCCTGGTGCCCCGGTCTTTGAAACGATGCTGCTCACATGCAGGATGGATCCTCCCGACCTAGAAACTCCCTGATAGACATGCCCAGAGTCTCCTAGGTGACTCTAGATCCCGTCGAGACGACAGTCAATACCAACCATTACACCTCTTAGGGAGAACTCATGGGGACCACATATATAGTGCTGGCGCAAGGCACCACTCACAAGCTTCTCATAGATCATCTTGTTTCACTGTTCCCATGCCCATTGGAAGGTGAGTACCTTAACTCCTTTGATTTTATAATAGAGATCCTGAGGCTCAGAGCAGGTAAGATGCCTGCCTAAGGTCACCCATTCAGGTCTGGAACTTGAATCAAACAGCCTGGTGCTGATCTGTGCTCTTGACTGAGGTCTGCACCCCTGCTCTGTCCTGAATCCAGGGATCAGTGGTGGGTCTGGCTAGGTGTTGGTAAATCCCTGTAACACAATGTGCTTGCTGTTCCTCACTCATCCCTGTCCTGTACTCCCATTCCAGGACAGACATTATCAATCAATCATGTCCTGTAACACAATGTGCTTGCTGTTCCTCACTCATCCCTGTCCTGTACTCCTATTCCAGGACAGACATTATCAATCAGTCATGGCACCTTTTCCTGAGGCTCCAGGCTACTCTTGAATCCTTCCCAAAGAAGTACGACAGAGCCCTCAGATAGAATTATGAGATGCCTTCCCTTATCCATCAAACGCAGCTTTCTCTTTTGTGCACAAGGAAGCAGCCCAGGGATTGACTTGTCTATTCTACTCTATGGCTCTCTACCTTACTTCCTTGAGACAGGATCTCTCAGTGAATGTGGAGCTAGGCCGGCCAGCAAGCCCCAGCATCCTGCCTTCTTCCCCACGCCACAATTACAGGTGTGAATGTAGCCATGCCCGGCTTTCCACATGAATGCTGGGGGTTCAAACTCAGGTCATCATGCTTCTATCAGCAAGCAATTTTACCCACTGAGCCATCTTTCCCAGTCCCTAGTTGTAGATTGTTTTGAAGGCAGGAGAACAGAGCGCCTGGGAAGTTCTCATCCGCAGAAGTAAGTAACAGTCATTAAGCAAAGGTCTCAGTGCAGATTCCCACAAGTTACAGAGAAGAAAATGAGATGCTGGCTTGAATCTGCATAATCACCACTGTCTGCTTCTCATTGCCACTTTGCAGGACACGGTGCAAGAGAGCAGGCCCTTCCTGGCCCAGGCACCATCGGCACCCGGGACTCCACAGGGTCTCTCTTGGAATGGTACTTTAATGATCACTCAAGTGGCATTTAGCCTCCAATTAAGAGCACAAAGAAAAGCTGGAGCTAAATGGGGTGAATGTTCCAGAAAATTCACCCACTTAGAAGCCAGGAGAGTTAGCGAGCACACAAAGCCACCTCTTGACTGAAATAGATGCCTTGAAAGCTCCCAGGACCCTACCCCCCACTGACTGGGAAGGAAGTGGCTGGAGAATTGACCAGTCTAGAATTGTGCCTGGGACTCCCCTTGAACTTGGGAGGTATGGCTTGTGCATTCATGCCCATAGCAAGCTTGTCCCAGACCCCAGGAAGTTCATGGGGACACTGAGGGTCTATGATGGAAATCTACATGTCCAAAGCTTTCTGAGTTATTTTACTTTCTTTTTAGAACAGGATCTCGTAAGGCCGAGGCTAGCACCCAATTGTCTACAAAGCCAAGGATAACCTTGAACTGATGACCTTCCGGTCTCTACTTCCCCTGTGCTAGGATTACAGGTGTGCACCACCACACCCAATTTACAGAGCACTGAGCCTCAATCAAATCCAGGACATTGTGCGTGTGCATGCTAGGCAAGACTCTACCCAATGAGCGCCACACCCCTAGCTCCTCCTCCTAAGCCTAAGTCCTCTTTTGAGTGGGGTCTGTTGGAGGCTTTTCCCCACCAACCTAGCTCCTCTTTCCCCTCCATCTCTACTTTGCCTTTATGCCCCTGCTACAGATTCGCTCCTTAACGGTAGACTCTGCACGTCCTGCACAAGATAAGGCTAACTTTGACCTCCTGCTGACTTACCTTCAGAAACACTGTTTGCTCAACACTGGAAACCCGTGGTGTTGCTTGTCTACTCTGGTTAGTTTAGGAAAGAATACCTGTGGTGTTGACAGACCTGCATCACGCAAGTGGCAGGTTTACCGCAGCCTTCTCATTCAAATACCCTGCAGCAGGGACTCCCTAATTACATGTAACATGCACAAAGCCCTGGGTTCCGGCCTAGGCACCACACGAAGCAGGCAAGGTGGTTCATGTCTGGAATCTCAGCACTCAGAAGTGGGTGGCAAGAAGATCAGAAGTTCAAGGTCACCCTTGGCTACAGTTGAGGTTTAAGGTCAGCCTGGCTTATGCAGAGGGAGAGAGAGGGGAGAGAGGGAGGGGTAAAAAGAGACCTGCTTAGCCAGCAGTGGGCTGACAGTGGGAATAGAGCCTTCTCCGTCTTACTAGGTGGAAAGATGTCAGGTGACCTGAGATAACTCCATGGTCACAAATGAAGCCAGATGGGTCCAGTTTCTCTTACACCCCTTCCACCATGTACGTAAAGTGAATATAGAAAAGTGACTCGTGGGTTTTGAATAGACGTCTTCTTGCTAAAGATGCTGCTGAAAAGGACGTATCGTCTCTTTATCGGAACTGCCTTGGCCACATTTCAGTGTGGAGGGGAAGAAAACCCAGAATAGAAAGAACCTTTTGTGTCTCTGCCAGCAGAGGGTCAGCACTGGCTTGTTGCTTTGTGTACAGCTCTGGTTAAGTGCCCTTTTACCTTTTCTTTGGACGTTGGGGTTTGAGATATTCTGTCCCAAGTGGGAGAAATTGTCATTTGTCTCCTGGAAAGTTGTAAGACTCACTTGAGAATCCCCAGGCTCATCGAAGCTGAGGCTCAGAAGGGTTAGAGAGAGCAGGAATCAAATCCAGGGCGGCAACTCGGGCGATGCATGTCTCTTATATCCCCAGGGCTCTGTCCCCTAACCCTCCCTCAGTGTCCACAGGTAGAATTCACAGTGACACTATTGGGGTACATGTGCCTTCCTAACATCCCAGACTTGAGTCAGTACCTGCTGCTCCTGCTGACTCTCCAGGACCTGGACTCTGCCTGGAGGAAGGAGACAGACAGACAGCTACCAAAGCCAGCAGAAAGAGCTGGAAGGTACTAGAAAGAAAATCAATTCCAACCTAAGGACTGAGTTGGAGGCCCAAGTCTTCTAAGTGCTGCCTCAGTGACCTTGAGTGAGTTAGTCACCTTGTATTCAATGTCCCCAATAGTGAAGTGGTGTTAGTGGCAGTCACCTAACAAGAGGGGTGTGTGTGTGTGTGTGTGTGTGTGTGTGTGTGTAAAAGTCAGAGAACAACCTTAAGTATTGCTCGTTCCTAAGGTGTGATCTTCTGTTTGTCAGCCTGTCTAACTTTTTGAGACAGTGCCTCACTTTGGCCTACGGCTTGCCAACTGGGTTAGACTGGCTAGCCAGTGAGCCTTCAGGGATCTTATGTCTGTCTCCCCATGCCTGCTCCCCAAGTGAGCACACCCATGCCTGATTTTTTTTTTAAACATGGGTTTTGGGTACGGAACTCAGGTCCTCATGGCTGCAAGACAAATACTTTACCAACTGAGCCATGTGCACAGCCCATATCTCCCAAGGTTTATGATGAAACTCTATGGAGGTTGGCTGATGCTATAACGCAAACACTGGAACTTTCAATCCTAGATGATGGTGTGGAAGACAAGCCATGGTTAGCCTGCCTGTTTAGCTCAAAGGGGACATCCTGAGCCCCACACCATCAAGTGGAGACAACAAAATGAGATTGGGGAGCGCTGCCTGTATCTTCTCCAGGGGTACCTACCACTTTTCTCTGAAAAGAAAAACAGCAGAAAATTCTTTTTAAAAGCAACAGTTTCTCTCCTGGGTCACACGGTCTAATCGTGTGTGTCACCCTTGTCTCTGTGGTTTTCTTTCTGCTTAAGGAAAAGGAAAGGGAAAGAAACGGAAGTCATATGACCTTAGTGGATGCCATCATGTTACCCAGCATGCCCTGCAGATAGAAGTCCTGGGCCAGGTCTCAACACTCCCTGGGGAGAATTTTATGTGTGCATGGTTGCTGTGGCTGTCCAAGAGTGATGGACTCCAAGGCCTCTTTACAACAGACTCAGCCATATGACATCCTTGGCCAATAGGATGCTAGTTAGCAGGGTGTACCGAGCTAGGCCATTGAATGTGCTCCTCCCTGTTGCTGCCTCCACATTTCTCATGGTGGCATGCTTGGGACAGGGTGGGACTCTCACACAAGAGACTGCAGTTCTGAGAGCGAGCATGGGTTGCCTTGCCTACAGTGAGCAAGTGTGGCTTTGCCTAGGGCACTTCTGTGAGTCTGTGAGGCAACGTTTCTCAGAGTAGACGTTTAGAATCTAGAAATGATGAGAAGAGAAAGGTCAAATGTGAGAGTCAGGCTGGGAGAGAGAAGGAGAGAGAGGGAGGGGAGGAGGGAGAGAGAGAGGGAGTCCCCAGCATATGCTAGTCTGGAACTCTGCTACTGAATGATATCTCTCGCCTTTGTTCTCTGAGATAAGGTCTCACTTTGTAGCCTAGGCTAGCCTTCAACTCACAATCCTCCTGCCTCACTACCTCCAGTGTTGGGACTATAGGCAAGTGTCACCATGCTTGACAGTCACACAGACTTTAATTCAGTCATTTCACCTGGACCACAAACTGGCTGTGAAGCTGAGTGGCAGTGTTGTGACCACCTGAGGAGTTTTTAAGTCAGGAAGAAGTTGCGCTTAAATCTGAGTGCTGGCTTTGCCTTGAATGGGTCCTCACAGACTTTAGTCTGAGTGGGTAGGTGGACGCATGCACATGCACGCTCACCGGCTTTGTGTAAGGATGTGGAGGCCAGAGGTCAACATAAGCATCTCCCTCCACCAATCTGCACTTTGTGTTTTGAGACAGAGTCTCACTGGACCTGGAGCTCACTGTTTCAGTTAGGTTGGCTAACTAGTGAGGCCCTGGACTCCTCCTGTCTTCTCTGCCCATCCCCCCCCATCCAATATGGGTGCTACAGATGCACACCTCCACACCCAGCCTCAAGTTCTCATGTTTGTGCGGCAAACATTACACACGCTAAGCCATTTCCCCAGCCCCCTTCATAAACTTTAAATGTGAAGCTGTGGGGGAGGGGCACCCATGGAGCAGCCAAACACTATGGGGGTACCCTTTGGCGTGGTAGTATCTTCAAACCAAGGCCTGACATTTATTTTGATAATTGAAGTCACTGAATTGAAGCTTGTTGCTATGAGCTTGTCCCACCATGGCTTCGGTGGGATCGTGGCTCTGCAAAGAATGAGGGGGAAAAAATCAATTTCCACTGTCCACAGAGTGTTTGATTTATTACTGCTGAAAGAAGAAATTCTTTATCTCCTACCCAGCCTGGAAAGTACTGACTCACAGTCAGCTGCGAGAGACTCGAGGTGGGAAGCAAGGAGCCGTGTTTGTCCAAACTTTGGTACTTTGATGACCTTCATGACTATTCAGAGGACGCTTGAACATTCCCAATTTTTACAGCCCTCATTTGTTTTTGATTAAGCAATTATAGGCACTAAAAGACAATCTGTGGCATGTGGCCTGCCTTCCTGCAGGATTGTTGCATGCCAAGGAGGCAGCAGAGGGCTTTTTTTTCATGACTGCAGGAGGGAATGGGGAGGGGTTGACTAGGGACAAGAGGCATGGATGAGATCAGATCACATCTAGGACTGGAGTCCTGGCTGCCACTGGACACAAACCTTGGTATTCTTTTCTTTTTGTTTGTTTGGTTTTGCTTGAGACAGGGTGGCCTGAAACTTGCTCTGTAGACCAGGCTGGCCTCGAACCCAGAGATCTACCTGCCTCTGCTTCCTGAGTGTTGGGACTAAAAGCGTGTGCCACCATGCTGGGCCCTCAGTGCCTCTGAGCAGCGGGTGGGTATATGCACCACCTCACCTCCTTAGACCCTTTGTGTGCATGTGTATGGTGTGTGCATGTGTTTTATGTCTGTGTACATGTGTGTCTTTGTGCATGTGTGCTCATACAAAAAGACCAGAGGATATCCCATTATCTTCTATCACTTTCCTTGGTGTCCCTTGAGAAAGGCTCTCTCACTGAACCTGGGCTTGCCACTTTGCAGCCAGGAAGGCTTGCCAGGAAGACCCAGTGATCCTCCTGTTTTCACACACACACGTACACACACACATACACACACACACAGAGGTATGCACACATGCTCAAACCACACACAGATATGCACACACATGGACAGGTACATACACACACGTGTGTGTGTACACACACAGGTACGTACACATAGAGGTACACACGTGCATGCACTAGCATACGCATGCACACTTAGGTAAGCATGCATACATGCAGGTACATACATATGCATTACACACACATAGGTATACACACATAGGTATGCACACACATGCACTAGCACACACATCCACACACATGCAAGTATGTACACATGCATGCACATACACACACATCAGGAACATGCAGCCATATCTGAACTTTTCTGTGAGTGACAGGGACCAAGCTTGACTTCATGCTTATACAGCAAATAGATTTACCCACTGAGCCTCTCCCCAGCCTGATCCTCTTAATCTCGTGTGTGCATACCCCTTCACACTTCCTTTGTGTGCGCACACCCCTTTACACTTCCTTTGTGTGTGCACAACCCCCCACCTACTCTGTTTTCCATCTCCAGCGGTCTGAACTGGTAGATCCTTCCTGAAAACTCTCTTGGTGTCTGGGGTTACTTTGCTCACAGAGAATCTAAAGTCTCTGGGACTGAATGTTTCCACCTTACAGGCAGTGGCTTACTCTTGAGGAAGCATTGAGCACTCAGGATACTTGCTGAGGTCTGGCTTACTCTCCAGGGTCCCCTGGAACTTCAGGGTGAGGACCCAGAGACATGACTTGCCTGGAAGCAACCCTTCCTTGGCCTTCTTGTCTTCTCCACTCACCTTCCCCCACGCTCTTACTAGAAGACTTACTTCCTTAAAATATCACTTGGAATAACTCAGAGGTAGAGCACCTGCTTAGCATGCATGAGGCCCTGGGTTCAATCCCCTATATCCCCACGCCCATCCCCCACCACAAAAAAATTATTTGTGCCCCAATCCTTGACACAGGCTCTGTTAAAGATTTTCATCCAATATGGTAGAATTATGCTTCTGGCTGATTTCTTATAGTTGAACTAGCTTGTATCCTGTAACTCAGCTTTTGTATCGAATGCCTCACCGTGCCACGTCTAGAGTGACATGTTCAAAATGCATTATTTCTTTAAGGATGGCAATGTAAAAGACTTATGGAGGTGCTTTGCCCAGTCACTAGCACCTTGTAAAACTTAGTGCATGCTGATCCCATCCACACCATGGTTGAGCTGCAACCCGCGTAAAAGCAGTCCTGGTCAAGGGCTCCTCATGGCTGCCCTGGAAGTCTCCTGCCACCCCCCAAAACCCTGCACACTACATCTAAAATGACTATATATTTTATGTTTACATTTATTTCTTGAAGGAGCAGGCATGTATATGTACATATATGGAGGTCAAAGGATAACTGGCAGGAACTGGTTCTCTCCTCCACCATGTGGATTCCGGGGATGAAATTCAGGTCATCTTAGTCACAAGAGACTTTACCCACTGAGACATCTCACTGGCCCTAGAATGATCTTTGAAAATAGACTAGTCAACTGTGTAAGACCCTCTAGGGTAGTGATTCTCAACCTTCCTAATGATGCAACCCTTTAATACACATGCTGTGGTGACCCCCAACCACAAAATTATTTCATTGCTACTTTGTAACTGTGATTTCACTACTGTCATGAATCGTAATGTAAATATCTGATATGCAACCCCCAAAGGGACCATGATCACTGCTCCAGGGACGACTTAGATTTGCACAAGTGTATGAAAGGCCGGGATATAGATATTTTGGATTCTGTAGACTGCAAAGTCTCTTGGAACTCTTCATCTCTCCCTTTGTAGCCCCAAAGCACCCATAAGCCATAAGCAAACAAGTGGGTATGACTGGCTATCAATAAAACTTTCTTTGTAGAAATAAGCAGTGGGACAGATTTGGACAGTAGGCTCTAATTTTGTCAAATCCTGGTCAGCATGTTAGCTGAACAGTGCGGACTTGCCTCCTTCCTCGGCCACCGGCTTCATCCTCCCTCCCCCTAATTCATCCACCTCCTGGAAACTTTACCACATTCCTCCTGTACAGCACACTCTCAGCTGCTTCTCTCCGTGGGCCTGGAGGCTTCTTCCTGGAGCCTCTTGCATGTTTTGTTGTTGTTGCTGTTGTTGTTGTTGTTGTTGTTGTTGTTATTTGGTCATTGTGCAGTTACCAGCTCAGATGTCACTCCTCAAAGATGCATTCGTGGCTCTGCCCATCTATGAGGTCCCCTTCCCCCTGCCCCCCTTGAGTGTATCACGTTTGGAGTTAGCTCAGTCCCCTCCTCCCAGGTTTGAAAGTGTTGAAAGTGTCTCTGTTCTGAGAGGCAAGCTTCAGCCTTGTCTGGTGCTGCCTGCAGCTTCCTCAGCCTGTATCACAGGGCCTGGCCCCCAGAAGTGGTAAATAAGCATTTGTTGCTTGATGGTTCCTCGTTGCTTCTGACACCACATGGACACACGTGCACACGCACGCATGGGCATGCACATAGAGATGTTTTAATCTACGGAGCACTAGGATTGCAGGAGATTGTCCTAACCATAATGCAATCTTCAAACACATAATCTTCCTCGTGTCTCCTTCCTCATCAATTATCTCTTTAAATGGAGCGCCTCCCAGGAGGATTGCCAGAGCAAATCCTCACTCCTCTGCTCTCTGTCCTAAGCCTGGGTCACCTGTCTCCATTCTCAAGGCTAAAGACACCATGAGAAAGGTGCTCTCTGAACACAGCTCTGAGATTTCCAGTTAATTAAGGAGGGATTTAGGAGTTAGTCAAAATCTGCCTGGCAGGTGTGTTTTCCACTCTGCGGTGCCGACTTCCTCTCCAGCATTCATACACTCACGTGATGTCTTTCTGCAAGAAGGTGAAGCTCTTCCAAGCATCCTCAACCCCCAGGCACCTGGTCCTCTCAACGAGGAGACCATGGCACCTGCTCAGCAAAGCCATGCCACCAACACACCCGCCTTTCTTGCTCGTTTTGTGCAGAGATGGGAAAGCGACAGTGTCTCCCCCAGGGACTGGGACTCAGCGTCACCAGCCTGCTCCATATAGAAACTGCACAAATCTCTGAGACACTCTGCACTGCTGATTGCCTCAGCAGCAGTGACAGGAAGATAACATAATACCACAAGTCAGGGCTCTGCCATCAGGTGACCTGGGTCCAAATCCGAGGCCTAGGCCCCATCCCTCTCTGGTTGTGTGCCTTTGGTGAGAATTTCTAAGTCCTCAGAGCTTCAATTCTCTCATCTGTGAATGCTGATTAGAACAATGCCATTCTCAAAGACTGGCACAAAAATGGGTTGCCACCTTCGTAGGTCTATGTGCCTCTTAGAGCTGCACGGGTTTGTGGGAAATGTCATAAGAGTGATTCTACTGGGCCATGGCTAACTTCCTGTTTCTGCAAGCCTAGGTTTCCCATGGCTATATTAGGTACTTTTATGTCTCTGTGACCAAATGTCTAACAGAAGCAACCTAAGGGAGGAAGGCTTTGCTTTGGCCCCTGGTTTCAGTCCATCATAGCTATGAAGGCTGAGCAGTGGTCATGGCGGTGGGGCTATGTGCTAGAGAATCTCACATCCTGACAAACCAGGCAGCAGACGAGAAGCTCAAACCAGAAGCACCGTGCATAACCTTCAAGGAGCACCCTGGTAACCTAAGTCCTCCAGGAAGGCCCCATGTCCCAAAGTTTCTATAAAACAGCACCACCAGCTAGGGACCACATGCTCAACTACTTAAGCCTATAGGGAACATTTCACGTTCAAACCACATCCCTGGGCGAGTCGGATCAAAGGAGGATGGAGCAACATGCCTTGGACACTAGAGACCATACACTGGTGAGATTATTCAAGACTGATTTGTGGGCCAACAATACTGGCACATGTCTGTAATCCCAACACTTTGGAGCCTAAGGCAGAAGGATCATAAGGTGGAGGCCAATGTGAGCTATAAACTGAGTTCCAAGTCAGTTTACCAGTTCAGGCATAGGACCTTTGATCACAGTAATGAGAAGAAGATGAGGAGGAGGAGGAGGGAAAAA